>BMAO01010410.1:0-30102 GCA_019973975.1 Trichonephila clavata
AATTGTGCCATGATATTACAACAACAGATTCTTACATGTTTTACTTGAAGAAAAATGATTCTCATGGCACAATTTTGGCTGTGGTGATGTTGGTTGAATTGTCAAATCGGTCACTTATCCCCGCCAAGTGTTTTCTCGCCAAATCGATAAGTGCGCCAACTTTGGTAACCTTTTAGTTTTTGTATCAGTGAGGAAGAAGTCGGATCGTATTGTGAAAGGGTTGCAACTCCAAAACACAACATCAAAAATGCGCCAAATTAGCGGTTTTTCAAAATTTGGCAGACCAGTGGCCGACTCGACAATTTCACCGTGATGTTAATACGCAAGTACCCCAAAATCAGAAAAATATAAATCATACTTCATCATATTATTCCTTACCCTTTTTTTGGGAAAAATTATCCTAATTTTTAATGAAATACACAATAAGGTTTGAAGCCAATGAAATGTTTCAGCAAAAACAACGAAAAGAACTTATTCGAAAAAACTCTTAAAAACATTTGCCAATTTTTAGTAATAATCAGTAATAGAGAACATGAGGCCTCTTATTGAAATAATTCTACTCTTCACTATATTGGGGTTACAAAACACAAAATCAAAATGCATCTTATTCTACACTTTAACTATAAAAGTTTTGAAACTTGAAACACACATAAAAACCTAAGATTTCTAATTTATTGTTTAATGTAGCTATTTTCATCAGTTTTAATATTTCTAATTAAAATGTGTTATTTGTGTTTATTTTTAAAAGGAATATAGAATAGAAACACTAGAATGTGTATTGAAAATTCAATTTTACAATATCACATTCTTAACCTTAATTCGTACATTGAAAACTAAATTTCTTCTGAAAGTAAGGAAATTACCAAAATAAATAAACTAAACAAAACAAATTCTCGTGCACAAAATATTAACATCTCAGAAAATTAAAAAAAACAAGAATTTCATCATTAATTGTTACACTGGTTTTGTATAGATCTCATGAAATATGTAGCACATACTACAAAACAGATGCTTTTTTCTGTCGCAAAAAATTAAAATTCGGTACAATCTACATTTTTATAAGTGAGCAAAATAAATGATGGAGACAGTCACTTTTAAGTACGTATCAGTCTAGATAAGTATTCTGCAAATTGTTTTTGAAAATATGAAGCGAAGAAAACCACTTTAGCACATAATAAAAATGAAAGGATTGAGTTAAATATGAAAGAGAAATAAATTTTGAGCATAATAAGAGGAAGGTGAAATATAAATGACGTCAGATTAGCTAAATATCAGTCGTGTACATAATTAGTACAGCAAGATAAAACAATAAAATTATATTGATATCAAAATATATAAATATATAGATTCGCAATGTTCTACTGAAAGATTAGTCAAACGTTTATGAAATTTCATGCATATGTGGAAAAATAAATTTTTATTAAATCAGTAAGAGGAAAGAAGTGAATTTACGCAATATGCTAAGATATAGAAATGTATTACAAAACTACCAAATATTTCAGTAAAAACGATAAGAAAAAGTTAAAGAAAATTTCGAGCAGTACCTCTTTTACATTAGCACTTTCTTCAATTTCAATTGACTTTTTTTCTTTCGCAGTTTTCACAAAAATTGTAATTTTTGGACCCGATTCCTCATCCGCCATGATGAACTTTTTCACAACACTACGAAGATCTGAAGATGAATATAGGTGAGTAGACTTACAACATTTAACAACAAATGAAAATACAGCTATGCAGCGCTCTCTAGGTATAATATTGAATTTTGTACTTTGATTATTATGTTCATTTAATTTCTGAAGTTAATGAATTTAGCTTTATTAAGGTTAATTTTTTAATTAACTTCTTTCAAAAAAGATCTATTTTTCTATTTCTATATGTGTTTTATTTGAGAAATTCAAAACAAAATTATACACGAGATTTCTATTAATTTTCGCATTGTGCTAGAATTTCAATAAATGTTGCTAATGCTTGAGATAAATATTTCATAAATACCTTCTTGTACACACACACACAAAATACTTTATAATTTACTTCCAAAAAGTTAAATATTATGCTTTTGACTGCGGAGCTGAATCGACTATGTCTCATTCTCGCAACTGGTAAAAATTAAATCGATTCGCATATTTGGAGGCAGGGCCGGATCTACGTATTGGCTTAATGGGCTGCAGCCAAGGGCCCCCGGGTCCCCTTCCCCATTGAGGATAACAAACAGAAAAAGATGCTTGCAATCAAAATAGTAATAAGCCGGTAAAAAACACACAAATCAAAAATAAAATACCCGAAATACCATAGCAAATTTGTTTTTATTTTCGAGAGTAAGAGCAATTTACCTTTGTTCATCCACCCTACCACCGAATACGCGGAAATTAATTATTAATAGGCAGAGGTTCTATCATAGGACGACACCAACTAGCATCGAACACTTACACAAACGTAGTGGCACTTTTTCTGTAGCCATTTATTTTTGTACAATAATAATTCTAAGTTACAATAATGTACTGAGATTTGGTGCTGTGTCCTGTGCATAATACCTGAAATTAAAAGATACTTAGGTATCTGTTTATTCAAGTTTCAAGTAAAGTACCAATACACATTTCTAAATTATTTAAGTAGGAAGATATTGAAATTATAATTAAGTATTTTCTGTATTTTCGCAATTTTTCAAAGATTGAAAACATCATGATTTCCCCTAAATATGTATGTTGTCTCGTGATGAGTAAAAAAATTACACTTATTATATTGTGATGAGTATGTGAAATTTGTGATGAGTAAATTGAATACTTCTGCAGAATGGGAAAAAATGACAATCATTTTATGTAGATTACGGAGATTTCACGCGAATATTGTGGATAAAAGTAAAGTGGTCTTGATTTTCGTAATAAATCGGGTTTTTTAAATATAGATAGCAATAGCAAATAATGAATGACAACGAAAAACTGTATTTGTTTAAAGTGAGGCAAATAATTCTAAAGTTTATTTTTATAAAACCCTTTTAAACTGATGGGCCAATAAATAATAATAATCAGCGTTTTAGGTTTTAGCAAGTATAGACAAAGATTTTTTATTTTTTAAAATAAACCAGGTACTTTTTTTTAATTATCTCAGAAATATACTACATTGTTTTGTAAAAATTTGTTAGATTATTTTTAGTTTATTAAGCGCAGTCGGTTGTGTTATCTTAATTTTATGACCTAAACTTTTAAATTTACTTTCAGGAAAACCAAGTCCTTAGTTAACAATATAAATATGTCTTGAAAAAAATATAAAAGTAGAGTGGAAAAACGAAAATTACTGTTAAATCTAGGAAAAGAAAAAATTAAATGTGTCAAAATTTCAACTTTTTTACAATGGAACAATGTAATAAGATACATTACGCAAGATAGAAGATACATTAACAAGTGAAACAGTGGCGTAACGGAGAATATTAGGGGCCCCCCTGCAAAATCAGGTTTTGAGCCACAAACCAAATCTTACAAATGAATGAAAAACCATAACATAACATAGGCTTTGGGCCCCTAGAACCTTGGGACCCCCGCCATGCGGGGATGTACGTTACCGCACTGAAGTGCAAGGGAAATTATTTTCAGCAAAAAAACGAGAAACATCATAAAGCAAATATTATTGATGAAATAATGCAAAATCTTGATGACCAGCAACTTTCTGAAAAAATATATTGTTCAGTCAGAGGACATCAGTAATGCTCCGACCGAAAAGTGTTTCAAAAATCTTGGCTTTGAGTTTAAAAAATACGTTGACGTGGGTTCGTGACCTAAATTGCTAAGTAATAATTTTATTGATTATATCCTTCCACATGAAATGAGTTATTTTCAAAATAAATATCCAAACAATATATATATTCTGTTTCGGTAAAAGGACAAAAGAAATCATTTTTGAATAATCATTTCAATAAAAAACTTTAAAATGGCCAAGTGCTGGAAGGATCTTGGCTATGTTATTCAATTAGTATTTGTAGTGTTTTCTGTTTGACCCGCAAACTTTTTTCTAAAACAAATTCTCAATGCACAACCGGCTTTTCTGATTGGAAACACGCAAAAAGTTGTTCAGAAAATCATGAAAATTATATTGAACATAAAAATTCAATGTTAGTTTGGTTGACACGGAAAAAAATGAATCTGTTTTACAAGGGGATGGCATGACTAAAGAAATTCATTTGGGGACGAGACTTTGTGTTTTAGCAAAAGTGTATTAGAACAGTGGTCTTCAAACTTTTTCAACTCAAGGAACCCCTAGAACTTGAAGGTGCTTTTGTGGAATCCCTAGAACTAGAAAGTGTTTTCAGGGAACCCCATTCCATACATATACGTTGAAGAATATGTCTCAAAGTAATATTTACTTCAGGCACTTCATGTAAGAGCAATTAAAAAATATTTGCATTTATTATTAAAAAGATTCTAATTTAAATTTGTTAATATAATTTACTCATTAATAATATTAATATATGATTCACACAAGTGTCACTATCTACGCATTACATTTAGTGCTTTCTTTTTTTCACACGAACTGTCAAAGTCTAGGTCTGTTGAGATTAAGTAAAATCGCATTACTTATTCTGAATTTAATTTGCTTTTATAGCTTGTTTTTGTAGGACCACTTACGTTGAGAAATATATTTCACTTAAGCGAAATGTTCTGAATGGCATTAAAATGTTCATAGCTGTGTGAGAAATCCCGTGTATTTTGCATAAGAGAGAATTTGCAACCTAAAATTTAGAAGCTGTTCTTGTTTAAATTTAGATTTTAACATCAACTCTGTAAATATGTTGTTCGTTTTCCTTCATTATAGATGTTGTTTTCCTCAAATGCAAAAAGGTGCACTTTCTATTAAAAGACTATTTAGTTTTGCAAGGCATTGCGCTAACTAACGAGTATAAAACTATCTCGGGGAACCCGAGATAGTAAACAATAGAAAAACTATTTAGTTTTGCAAGGCATTGCGCTAACTAACGAGTATAAAATTATCTCGGGGAACCCGAGATAGTAAACAATAAAAAAATCCCACAATCTAGTAGAAAGTATACATATAAATGTTTTATTATTCTTTTATTATTTTACAATAAAAGCTTAAAAAGTGTTGCAAAATAAAGTTATATATAAATAAAATTTTCAGTTTTAATGAATGAGGAGGGGGGCAATGAGCTTTAGATACTTGTAACTTATAAACTGCATAGAGAACTTAAATCCATTTTGCATAAATATTTATTCCCTCTAGATTTTTTACTGTGACTCGTGGAACCCATGAGTATGCCTTATGGAACCCTAGGGTTCCATGGAACACAGTTTGAAGACCACAGCTTTAGAATGTTCAACCCTCAATGTAATAGCGCCGAATGGGCAGTCAATTTGGAGAAAATAGCCATCGAAATTCATACTTAACTTTCATACAATTAAGTTTGAATCAGCTCTAGCAATGCAGTGGTATATAGGTGATAGTGCGCCTACATTTCTCGCGATCGGTTAGGGTTCGAATCGCCTCGGTAGACTTGCTTTTTTCAATCCATTTAATTATTTATACAATTGAATGATTTTTCTTATAAAATATTTCATATAATTATAAAATTATTGCAATAATAAAATATCATAAACAGTTTTACACATTATACAATTATTTTTTATCTGATTATAAAACTATTTGTAATTATTTTATTTTTTAAAATACAAAATAACTATATAAAATATCATTTAATATAATACATTTTTATAACAAATAATATTTATTAAAAATGTTATAATAATTAATATTATAATATAGTTATAAAATATAATATAAATATTTATATAATTATAGTAATTATTTTAGTTTTTAAAATATAAAATAATTATATAAAATATTTAATAAGCTTTTTTTTAAATAAATTTATTTAATTGTAAAAATAATTAAATGAATTAAAAAAATAAAGCAAGTTGATTGCATGACTCGAACTCTGACAGACCGCGTGGAATGCAGATGCATTACCACCTACGCCACTGCATCGCTGGAGCTGAATAAAACTTAATTATACAAAAGCTAAGTATGAATTTCGAAAGCTATTTTCTCAGAACCGACTGTCAATTCGGCGCTATTATATTGAGAGTTGAACACCCTAAAGGAGTACTATTATTACACAAAATCTGGTCAAAAAATGAATTTCCTTAGTCCTTCCCTTGTTAGATAAACAGTTACATGAGCAACTAAGAAAAGATATAGAATATTACCAAAATGTCCTCAAGCGTGTTATTGCGGTAGTACAGTATTTGGCTATAAGAGGTTTTAGTATTTAGGAGGTATCAAGGAAGTTTTTGGTTTTCCTCATAATGGTAATTTTATGGGTGCCCTGGAACTTCTAGGAGAGAGTTCAACCCATTCATTCATGAACATATTAAACAGCGAGAATTACGAACAAAATCGTTAATATCATACGAATCAAAAACGAAATATTAGCAAATAGTCGAGATCATGGGCAAACAAATCATTAAAACAATTACAACTCAACGAAATAACGATGATACAATGTACTATTCAATTGAGATGGATTCAAAACCAGATTTATCCCACAATGATCAACTTGCTATTGTACTACTATATTGTTTTCGGGGAAAAGTGTATGAAAAATGTGTCTCATTAATTAAGATTAGTAGTCACACTCTGGATTTTTCTTATTTAATTCTCTACAAAATTTTTTAGAAACAAATGAACTGCTATTGTATAGTTGTAGGGGATAGTCATTTGACAACGCGGCCAACATGCTCGGTCCATATAATGATGTGCAAGCTCTTCTAAAAGAAAGAAAAATTAATTCACAAATTATGTGCCGTGTGCTGCACATTCTCTTAGTTTGGTTGGTGTAGAAACAGTTAAGGTTGCAACTGAGATCGTTCGTGAACTTCTTTGGTTTAGTGCGGCAAATATATGTTTTCCTTTCTGCTTCGCGCCGTAGGTGGGAACTTCTAAATCGTGAAATTAAACTGAAATTTACCTTAAAAGCTCAAGTTAGACCAGATGGTCTTGTCACTTCAATACTGTTGAAGCCTTAAAAGATAATTACGGTAATAACATGAATATCCTTAAAGCATTTAGTAACAACGAAAATGAGAAAATTTATTTTCGAAAAGTGGCAGTAAGTTTATTTAATAAATTAATAAATAAACTCGAAGCTGCCATTTTAATGACATTTTAGGAAGAAATTTTAGAAATATTTAATCCAGTTAACAAAAAATTACAGACTCCTGGTTTGGACATCTGTGAAGGAAATAAGTTAATTATGTCATTAAAACGTTTATAAGCAATGTACATGAATCAGATAAAAAACTAAAGGAGTATCAAGATGTAGCTAAAAAAATTATGTCCTTGTGTAGAAACAAAAAACATTGATGTGAACAAGAGACGGATTATTTCAAAATTTGCAGATAAATCGACAGCAAAAGCTAAGTATGCGACAGAAAAATTTAAAAGGGACACGCTTATTGTTGCGTTAGATAAGCTAATCCTTGATTTAAATAGAGGAAGTCAAGTTTATGCAGAATATAGTAAGAAATTAAAATTTCTCATGGAGTTGCAAGATCAAAATAAGGAGACCGTCGACCTGGAGAGTGTACGCTCTATTCAGATGACGTAAACCAACGTTTAGTAAATGAGGGTGTTCAATTAAAAACTTATCTAAAACAAATTGAGCTATCCTATACTTGTGTACTGATATGTTCAACTTAATTTTTGAAAAAAAATTTGTTGACGTTTTTCCATATTTGTTACCATTTTAAAGATTTTTATAACGCTCTTTATTACTAGTGATCTGGAGCGAGCATTCTCTAAAATGCCCTATATAGAAAACAAATATAGGACCACAATGACAAATACTAGAATTAAATATTTATCACTTCTTTCTATTAATACTGATCTCACTAAAGACTTAAAATGTGATGAGCAAATAAAAGAATTTGCAGCACAAAAGCGTAGAATTTTTTTTTTTTTTGTAAATTATATAATTGTTTATAACGTATTTCAATTGTTTGAAACAAAAAAAAACTTCTTAAGTTTCGTATATTTAAAATTTTTCCGTGCAAAAACTTTTTTTTAGGAAAATGGCAAATTTTTAATTTTTAGGGACCCCCCATATATTGTTAGCCCAGGGCCCCAAAGGTCACGGTACGGCCTTGTTTGGAGGGAATGATGCAAGTTAAATCGGTTGGAACTAAAAGCCCTCATTTTTTAGAATAATGGATGTAAAAAGGGATGCAAGATCTGTAGAGTTTATAGCATCATGAGATCGTGATTTAAAATTAGCTGTAATATTTGTCATGGTTAGAGAAACTTGAGTCGGACGGAAATTAACAACCTGGAAACTTAAGACATTTTGCAATTTTATTCAATAAGAAGTACTATACAATTTTTTTATAATACTGAGACTTCAGATTTTTCATACATCCTAGCCAAAAATTCAGTATGAAAATGTATTCGATGAAGATCAAACATGAAATAGCTCGAGGGCTTCAAGTATTAAGTTTCCACTTTACTTAAGAGCAGGTCTATCTCTTTAGTCTGTAGAGTTTCTTAACTCCTCATTCCTTTTGGGCTTCCAATGCGATCTGCGCATGCGCGAGACCTCCAGCGATTGCAAGTGGTGCTTGCTCCCGCAGGCAACTGGGATGCAATCTGCGCATGCGTTAGCTTTTAAAATACAGCGGCCCAGTGCATGCATTCCGTTTAAACACTTCCCTGGCAGCGCACGCGTCCCTCCGAGAGCAGTCAACGAGCATAAGAATAAATGAAATTAGTAATCCTTAAACATCGCATCTTTTATTAAGCATACTGTCTCCCACAAGTCAAGGAAAAAGATGTAAGAGCGTTTTCGAAATTTCACAAATCTGCTTTATCCAACAGATGGCGTTGTTTGCAACTCGGATGACGTCATAAAGATGAAGCTTGTTTTCTGGAAACCTATCGTTACTATAGCAACAGGGTGTGGTTTAGAAATGATTGACAAATGTAGTCGGTATGAGAGCGCATGCGCTCTTTGAAGAACCAGATCGAAGAGAGGAAAAACTTGTCAGCAAATGGGAGAGGGGGGGGGGTGAGGAAAGAATGTGAAAGAGTTTTCTACAAATCGTTTCAACGTTTGAATAAGGTTCTGTCACTGCCGCACAAAATTGGGTGCGGAGACGTTTTTATTTTGAAAGCCGTGCTAGTGGATAGGTATCAAAATGTGCATTGTGTGCACTTCTAAGTATATATATATCTGGAATCTACTCAAAAATACATTTTTCTGCAGAAATGATGAAGCTAATCGGTCTAGATTTGTCGGAAAACATAGGATATATTTGCTTAATTTGGGCTGTTGTTGTTGTTGTTGTCGTGTTCTTCCCGCAGGGAAGGCATGAAAGTTGTCATTGCCTGGGAGACAGTTGGACTTCTTAACGATAGATGGCGACCCCACCTATCTCCACCTCCACAATTTTGGCATGGAACTGAAGGGGAGGGAAATATTCTCCAGCCCCCTGCACTCGTGGTTTCTGCTGCGATCACCCACAAGACTTTCAGACCCACTGATTTAACGAGCACGTACTCCGTCTATACTCGGTGGTATTTAGTAGCATCGGGCATCAAACCCAGTCTGGAGTCCGATGCTCTAGCTGCGCGATACGATGAGGTCATATATTTATAAAGAGGGCAGAAAAGAAAAACTGAGAGTTGCACCAAAGCTTGAACGAAGGCAGGTCAGATTAAATCGCTCTCTCCGTTGTTTTGAGAAAGAGTACGTGTTTTCGGAATTAGTATGGTGTTATCTCGAATTATTTAAAACCCCTTGTAAATAGTAAATGTTTTTGTTGTGTTATTAATAAATTAAGTTATTTTAACTCTGCGTGCTTATTTTAACATTAAAATCGAATCTTCCCCTAGACGCCGTCCCACAAATTGGGGGTTCAACCGAGAATTTTTAAACTATTCAAAGTTTTATCTAAGAGTATTTTTTAAAAGTTTTACCTCCTCATCGATTTTTAAATTCCTGAGCGGTACATATACCTTGCCTTGCATCGAATAGAGACCCGGCGAAGCCTTCAGCTGTATAAGAAATTTTACGAGCGATACGGAAGTCTTACGAGCGATGCGGAAATACTTCAGCGAGAACAGTCTACAGGTGGAAAGGGTCCATTGACTTGGTTAGAAACACGGAATCTTGGCGAATTTCCACGTCAGCTACAGTCAACCAAAACTGGAAGCCCAGCGACTCAACGAGATTCTGAACTAATTGAACGGGATTACCCTGATCATTGAGGTCAACCCTGACGAGAGAACCTTTGGAACTGCATTGAATTGCGAGTTATCAACACGAAACAAGATTTCTTGTGTCATTGAGGTCAACGTAAAGTGTCTTCAGAATTGCATTAAATTGTGCTAGTATCCTTTTTTTTTTTGGTATTGTGTGGGTAATAGGCGAAAATTATATAAATGAATGATTTTTTTGTGTGTGTATATTTCCTGTTCTGTGAATCTGAAATTGAATTTTGAATTACTAGGTACTGTTATTGGTTTAATTGCAGACATAGATATTTGATGTTCTTTTAGTTTTGGATTAATAACTGAGTACTTTCCGTGTTTTTTCTTAGTAATCTATTTTTGATAAATGAGAGGAACGCGTTGTTTTTTTTAATAAAAAATAAAATTGATATTAACTGTAATACTGTTGTGTTTTGTAAAAGGATTTAAGTTCCGGGAATTCTTTAAAAAGTCCATTTTTGTCTATAATTGTTTATAATTTATAATTGCATCTTATTTAAATTATCTTTTGTTTCTTTTTAAGTGAGTAAACATTTGCGTGTAATTTTAATGGTTTTGTCTTATTTAACTTGGAAAAAAATTTAAGTTGTTCTCTGGGTCACCATTCTGAGTATAAAAATGGCATTTTTACTCGCGAAAAGGAAAGAGGATTTGGTGTCACTCGCCGAGGATTTGGATCTTACTATCGAAGCAGGTATCACAAAATTGATGTTAAAGGAGTTGATCGTAAAAAGCCCAGATTACGTTGAAGACGATGTTAAAAAGATGCTTGATAGCATAGTGGAGGAACGTACAGAAAGAGAAGAGAGAGAGAGAGAGGGCTGAGAGGATATGCGAAAGGATGAGAGAGAAAGACGAGAGTACGAATTAGAGAAGTTGCGAATACAAGCGCAACAGACTGCCGGTATGCCGAATAACACCGAAAACGTTCAAGCATCGAATAAACTGTTTCACGAAACTTTTCATAAGTTTAATATGAAGGAAGATATTGGTTTGAATCTTCCCTTATTTGAGCGTCATGCAGAACTAACTTTCTTACCGAAAAAAGATTGGGTTCAAAAACTTATAGGTTTAATACCCGTCGAAATTGCCCATCTGATCGCAAGAGAACCAACTGATAAGTGTAATGATTACGATCATGTAAAGGATTTACTCTTACAAAGACTTAAATTATCTCCGGAAAAATTTCGTCAGTTATTTTAGTTTCACCAAAAGTCCGATGAATGAACATGGCAAGATTTTCAACACGAATTACAGACGTATTTTGATGGATGGACTTTGGGCTTAAAAGTTAACACCTACGACCAATTACGAGAATTAATCATAGCCGATCAAATGAAGAAGAGGGCACCGTATGATTTTCAGGAACACTTTTTGGACGAATGGTCTACTATTAACTCATCTATTGAGCTAGCGAAAAAATTTGAAGATTATGAGGGCGTCCGAAGAACTATAGGGCCAAAGCAGTTAAACTCATTTGCTAAGAGATCGAACAATAACGATAATTGTTCTCAAAGGCAAGAACGTTTTCACCTTGGAAATAATTGGAATAATAGAAAATGCTTTCAATCGACGAGAACTTACGATAAAAGAGTTAAACAGGTAACATGTAGCTACTGCCGGGGATCAGGTCACTATGCCGTAGATTGTACAAAGCGCAACAAGGGTACGAAAATCAATAAATCTTCAAGCTCTCCGGTCCAGATCTGTTCTCGAATTCAGCAAGACAGAATTAAGACTAGGAAAATAACCATCGGAAACAAGACTTTTGAGGCTCTAAATCGACACTGGAAGCTCAGTTTCGCTCATTCGTGAAGATGTAAGCAAAGGAATCATCGAGCAATCGAAGCTCTCGAAGGACATTGTCGTGAAATCTGGATTGGGAAAGTACGAAGTCAAAACAAAAGGATCGTTCCAACGAGAAATCGAATTGGATGGAGAGAAATATTCCGTAATATAGCATGTCGTGCCTGCGGTGCATTTGGGGATCCAGGCAGTGATAGGATCGGACATTTTGGAACAAGCTTTTGTTGGCTTTGATAAAAAAGGTGTTTATTTCCGTAAACACGAAGAGAATGTGTGGTTTGTGAATACACATGTTTATGAAGCAAGAACTGAAGACGAAATCGAAGTTAAACATGTCATCAATCCTCGAATAAGAAAAGAACTCTCTGAACTAATCAACAGCTATACACCTAAGAAGACGAAACGACAAATGTATCCATGAGATTTATCCTGAAGGATGATATACCAGTTTACCAAACAGCACGCCGTTTGTCGTTTCTGGAGAGTCAGACCGTCAACGAGCAGATCGACGAATGGTTGGATAAGGGAATCGTGAGACCAAGCTCTTCTGAATATGCAAGTCCAATCGTGTTAGTCAAGAAGAACAGACATAGGTTCTGCTTTTACTTCTGGAGCTTTTGGAGATTATTGTACTAATGAAAACATTCAACATTTGCAAATCGCCACCGGAGTACCCAGAAGGAATGGCCAAGTCGAGAGAATACACCGAACTATTATTCCCGTTTTGACCAAGCTGTCAATTGAGGAGTCTACGAAGTGGTTCAAGTTCGTAGACCAACTTCAAAGAATTTTAAATAGTACATTTAATCGTAGTACTAAGTGGTCTCCATTTGAATTATTAATTGGCGTCACCATAAGAAACAAGGAAGACCTTCTTCTGAGGGAGTTACTGATGGAAGAAATGATGGAGGAATTTCAAGAACAGAGGAACCAATTACGACAAGACGCAAAGAAAAATATCCAGAAGATACAGGCAGAGAATAAAAGAACCTATGACAGGAAGCGCAGGAAGGCCCCTAACTACCAGATGGGTGACTTGGTGGTCATTCAGAGAACACAATTTGGGACAGGTTTGAAATTAAGGCCTAAGTTTTTGGGACCATATAGAATAGTTAAAGTAAAACCTATAGATAGATATGATTTAGAGAAAGTGGGTGATCATGAGGGACCTAAGATAACAAATTCATCTGCTGATTTAATGAAATTTTTCTCACCATGATGATGTATTTTTATAAAAAGCGTTTTCTATTCTTTTTAAAAGAACATAATGTGTATTAATGTGTTTTGTTTTCTTTGCTATTAATATTTCATTTTGAGAGTTGTATACTTATTTTTAAATTTGAATGTCTATCTTGGAATTTTTATCTCCGATTAATATTAATTTTGCAGAGGCCGATATTTTATTGTATGGTATGTAAAATCACTGAGGTCAGTGATTCCCAGGATGGCCGAACTTGTAGGAAAGGAGTGCAAGTTTTCTTTTACTTCTTTTGATTTTTATTGTAAGAGATGGCACCACTAATCGAAACCACGTGAGTTTTAGCTGCGCGATACGATGAGACCATGTATTTATAAAGGTGGCAGAAAGAAGAAACTGGGAGTTGCACCAAAGCTTGAACGAAGGCAGGTCAGAGGATATCTCTCTTTCTCCAATCGAGCACGATTGGGGCATACTTGGACGGCAACGATAGCGTCCATCCACAACCAGAATCAAACAACCTTATATTGACAGACCAAGAGCAGTAGGCATTTAATTCCATCCCACAAACTGATATCCGGTTCTTGTGCTACACCTTGAATGCAAGATTGCATGATATCATTTAAAATTCTGGTGGTTACACCGGTTTTCAATGTATCATCACTTCACATTTCAAGTGGTTGCTCATGCGTTTACATTAACCGGTGATCTTGAAACTTGAATCAATTAAATTTGTTACTTTGACAAATGCATTGCAGCAGCTTCATTATTCTACAATAATTTTTCTTGGTGTTGGGATTTTTTCCCATTAGTGTAAGATGTATCCAGTGGTAAATGGGGCCGATGGGTGGATGGACAGATCTCCTGTGGGACGGAACGGTTTCGGGCTGATCAAGAAATTCAATGATCGAATCTACATATGATTCATGAGACAGACGTAAAAATTTTTTTATGATGATGATGACTATGATTGATAACATATACGTAAAGGTACATTTTATACAGGGCCTTAAGGCCGGTATATTTTTCGTGTCAGGGGCAATTTCCTTGGCCAATCCCCCAATGAATGCGTCCGAGAGTAACTAAGCCTGGCTGTGAACTAAAAATGAACTTGTCTAACTAAAAACGAACTAAGTATTCGTTTGATCAAAATAAAATTGATGCAAAAACACGCACACACTCACATGTGAAAATTTTTGTACAGATTGCAACAATACAGATTTTGGGGAAGAAAGATGGCTAGGAATGCTACACGACTCAAATCCGTAGAAAACATTGAGGAATATCAGTTGAAATTTTTTTATTACACGTTTAAGGTATCCGACTACGTTAAAAACGTCATTTTGGTCAAAAATCAAGGTTTTCTTTTTATTTTAACATTTGAAAATTCAAACAATTAGCTTTCTAAATTCGAATTGCAAGGGGCGTTATAAATAATTGTTTCTATTTTTAAACTACTCGACGTACAATCTTGAAATTAGGTAAACAGATTCCTTTCATAGGGTAGAAATCCCCT
The DNA here is from genome assembly GCA_019973975.1 of Trichonephila clavata. Classification (NCBI taxonomy): domain Eukaryota; kingdom Metazoa; phylum Arthropoda; class Arachnida; order Araneae; family Nephilidae; genus Trichonephila; species Trichonephila clavata. The sequence goes on from BMAO01010410.1 coordinate 14,790, forward strand.
AAAAATGAGTTCGGTGAAAATTGACCCCATAAGTAGCGATGTGGGGGCTTAGGGGGCCGTTATAGGTAATTATTTCCATTTTTAAGCTATGAGAAGCAAAGTCTTTATATTTGATAAATACATTCCTTTCATAGAGTAGATATCAGCTACAAGATGGGTTTTGGGAAAATAGCCCCCCAAGTGGCGTTGCGGGGGATTAAGGGGCGTGTTAGATAAATACTTTCGTTTTTAAACTACTTGACCTACCAGCTCGAAAACTGGTAGGCATGTTTCTTTCATGGAGTAAATATCCGTTACAAAATTGATTGGCTTTGGGAAGATTGACCCCCAAGGATGTTGCGGGGGGGGTTAAGGGGAGATATAAATAATTATTCTGATTTTTAAACTATAAGACATTCAGTTTTGAAATTTGGTAAGCGGATTCCTCTTATAAGGTAGATATAAGATACAAAATGGGTTTCGTGAAAATCGAAACCCAAGTGGCGTTGCGGGGCTTAAGGGGCGTTATAGATAATTATTTTCATTTTTAAACTACTGGTCGTATAGTCTTGAAATATGATAATCAGAAGCCTTTCATAGATTAAAGATCCATGTTTTGTGAAAATCGACCCCTAGAGGGCGTTGCGGGGACTCAAGGGGCGTTATAGATAATTTGTTTTCCATTTTTAATTTATTAGACGCACAGACTTCAAATTTGGTAAGCAGATTCCTTTCATAGAGTACAGTTCCCCTACAAAATGGGTTTTGTGAAAACATATCGCCAAGTGGCGTTGCGGGAGCTCAAGTGGCGTTAAAGATAATTATCCCCATTTTTAAACTATTAGACGTACAGTCTTGAAATTTGGTAAGCAAATTCCTTTTGTAGAGTAGGAATTTGAAGGAAATCAACTCTTGGGGGAGCAAGAGGTTACTGGGGCGTACTTACAAAAAAAAATCCTTTTTGCGAATTACAAGGACTATAATAATGGAATTTGGTTTGCATTTTACTTTTGTTGAATTGAAATCCGCTAAGAATGATTATTTTGGAAAACGACTCACAACGGGATTACGAGGGGGATAGTAAAGATTTCGTTTTTCCTCCTGTTAGATTTAGACTTGAGATTTGCCTTGCAAGTTCATTTTTCAGAGTAGAGATCCACCTAAAATTGGTTTTGTGGAAATCCACTTGGTTATAGGGTTACGAAATCGCAAACATCATTCTATACTTCAATTTTAGAGAATTTTAGAAAATACAAATTAGATAAGTTCTGCCCTTTCTTTTTACCAAATTTGAAGACTGTGCGTCTAATAAATTAAAAATGGAAAAATGTTAACTATAACGCCCCTTGAGCCCCCGCAACGCCACCTAGGGGTCGATTTTCACAAAACACATTACATGAGGGATCTTTAATCCATTAAAGGATTCTGATTATCATATTTCTAGACTGTACGTCCAGTAGTTTAAAAATGGGAATAATTATCTTTAACGCCCCTTAAGCCCCGCAACGAACTTGGGGGTCGATTTTCACGAAACGTATTTTGTAACGTATCTCTATCCTATGAGATGAATCTGCTTACCAAATTTCAAGACTGTGCTTCTAATAGTTTAAAAATTGGAATATTTATTTATATCTCTTCTTAACCCCCCCCCCAACACCAATTTGGGATTAATTTTCCCCCAAATCCATTTTGTAGCGGATATTTACTCCATGAAAGAAACATGCCTACCAATTTTCAAGCAGATAGGTCAAGTAGTTTGAAAACGAAAATATTTATGTATTACGCCCCTTAATCCCCCACAACGACACTTGGGGGAGGGGACAATTTTCTCAAAATCCATCTTGTAGCTGATCTCTACTCTATGAAAGAAATCTATTTATCAAACATAAAGACTGTGCGTCTAATAGTTTAAAAATGGAAATAATTATCTATAACGCCCCCTAAGCTCCCGCAACGCCCCTTGGGGATCAATTTTCACCAAACTCATATTGTAGCGGATCTCTACTCTATGAAAGGAATCTGCTTACCCAATTTCAAGATTGTACGTCAAGTAGTTTAAAAATGGAAACAATTATTTATAACGCTCCTTAACCCCAGTAACGCCCCTTGCGGTTCGAATTTTGCAAAAATTCGGTTCTTAGCGGATCTCTACTCTATGAAAGGAACATGTCTACCAAATTTGAAGTCTGTAAGTTGAATAGTTCTGTTCTCTTGTTAAGTCAACGACGTTTTAGAATTATATGAGATTTAAGAAATTGAGTTGACTATGCCTCTCCATATGTTTCTACACTGCTAAAAATGTTTAGGTAATACTATTATGTTATTAAAAATTTGTACGCCTTTAAAAATTGTGTTTATTATTATTCAATCTCATGACTCATGATGCATATTTATTTAAAACTAAACTCAGGTTTTCAAAAGGACATCTTTCGTATATATTAAATGGAAACATAATTTTGAAATAAAATTAAAAGGAAGGATGGAATTTTATAATGCAGTAGAGTCCCGAAAAATCACGCTCGATAACCCGGTCGTTCGGAAAACTGGACCACACCCTTGGATGTCGAAAAAACTGAACTGGATGAGCCTATCTACCGACTCACTGGTGGGGGAGTATGTAGTGGTATCATCTACTTAAGCCAGTAACAACCTCCGCACCAAGGTGATCATTTTGGTGTAGTGGATAAGTTACTTGGCTTCGGATCCAAAGGTACCTGGTTCTATCCTACCGGATAAGCGCGCCACTTCACGTTCATAAAGTATTTTTCTGAGATTTGTGTGTAGTTAAAGTACTGTGTACTATGCATTCATTAATTTTTCTTTTCCTGTAGTAAATGCTTTATGCCTACATAAAGTTCGCACTTTTCCTTTTTTTAAAGGTGTTTGGGCAGTTTATTTTCTATTGTATTCTCTCAATGATATACAATACATGCAAGTGCAGCACAATTTTTTTCTGAAGAAATACTCATACTTACTTCTTTTTCAATTCCTACTATTAGTTCACACTCTCCCTATATATATAAAATCAAGAACCAATTACTGTAAACTTTAATTTAATCGTATTTAAAAATTTAAAAAAAATTATTTCAAATTAAATCATTTTTTTAAAGAGAAATGATAACTTTCTTTTTCTGACTTAAATTTGCAAAGTTTTTAACAGAAAATGAAACATAATTCTGACTGTTTTAATAACATGGCAAACTAAAATGTAATCATCCTTGAATAGTAAAAATGTAATCATAAAAAAAAAATGAAAAAAATTTATAAAAAAGATAGGGTTAATGTCCAAGCATTTAAGCGTTATAGAACACATTATGATGTTAAGGTCAACGTGATATCCTAAGGCAGGGGTGGGCAACCAGGGGCCCGAAAAGAATTTCTATGCTGCCCAAAATTCGCCCTGAACTAAGGCTTTTTTCCCGTGCTTGATCAAAGATTCATCTTATATTGTTCAATATTGGAAAAACAAAGTACCTGCTTCTATTAAGAAATCATCTGTAGAGTTTGTATCGCGTGGGCACAAGATTTCAGGATTTTAAAAATGTTGAGCCTTAATTCTATTCGCTGTGTTATCCCGTAACTTCTAGTATTGATACATCATCTGAAGAGCTACAGATTGAACTTATTTAATTGAAGTCAACTCCGGCATGGTCTAGTGGCTGGAATACCTGCCTCTGACTCTGGACGCCCGGGTCTGATTCCCGGTGTCGGGAAGGTACCTTTTTTTAGGGGTGCCTGCTCCCGGCCGATTTGAGGCAGGAGGGATGTTCGGGTAACTTCCGGTTCCACGTGAGTGAGTAAATATTAACATCGCACTGTTCAACTACACGAGTGCTTTTGGCGACGGAACTCGTAATTTTGAGCCATGGTCAAGTGACAAGGACGACACCTGAGCTGGTATCCCCCTCCTAACTACAACATCACAACAACGGGAGAGCGTTTGAGCTCTAGGCAGATTTAACGTACATCACGTCCCTACACGGCGGGTCTTCAGTGGTACTGGACTTGAACTCATGACACGCCAACCACGAATCCCTTACCTTCCCTTACGTTGGCTACTGTAGCCAACGTCCGGTTCCGAAAGCACGGTTCGAAGAGATGCGCCCGGGTGCGCACCGCCCCACTATTCCTTTGTCACTCATCCAGTATAGTGGTTAGCGACGCTGATTCCTGTGTCGAAGGGCCTGGGTTCGAATGCTGGAGAAGACATAGATATTTGTAAGTGTATAGTGCCTTTTTGGCATGGGGGTACCCTAAATAGCTGTCGAGCCGTAAGTCATTTCGTTAGTTTGGTGGATGGGGAAGGGAGGTGGGAGGCCCCTAACCCCCCTAGGGTGTTTTCCCCCCAAATTGTGGTTGAACTGAGCCAAAACGTGCTGTCACCTGTATGGTGCTCAAAGCTACCGCTAGCGGCAAGCATACATCTAGCCCTTTTGCCACGATGAATTTAGTGTGCCTCGATCTGACGTTGTGAAACAGGTGGTATTAGTAACAACAACATCACTTGAAGTGAGATTACAATGGAAAGAAAATGTTTAATGCTATGCCATTGGCGTTTACAAATCTTTGTCAGCTGAAAACTTTCCAAATATGAAGAAATTTGCGGAGAAATTGTTCTTAATATTTTAGTCGACATATACTGTAGAGTAAAGTTATTCTTGCATGAAGATCAACAAGGCTAAATATAGATACAAGTTGGCTGACAATAATTTGCAGGCTGTAATGAGAATTCCAATGAGCAATGTCATTCCTGATTTTAAAAAAAGAAGCAGAAAAGTTTAATATGTATAGGGTAAAATTGTCCCATTTAACTAATTCTGAAATTAAATGTGCTGTGTGTGTGCGCTCGCAGATATAGACAAAATGAAGCTAGCACGGTTACTAAATTGAATAAAAGCGCAATTATTTTATTTAATATATTTATTATTTCTTATAAATAATGCAATGATTTTACCGGGTACCCCGGTACCCTCGTAACGGGTCTATCCACGAGCCTCCTACTAATCGTATTGGGAAAACTATTTCTTTAAATACGGTTGTATTGAAAACTTTTTCCCGAAGAAGACGCGGTTTTTGTATAAATGAAGGCTTATATTTAAGCATTAACTTTTCGGTCGAGAGAGAGAGGTTAGGATTTAGATGATAGAAGTTAATAATTAGTGCAATATAATAGAAAGCTAACCAAGAGCGACTTGACGAGTGATTGCTTAATATTTAAAGATTTGTTAATTGTCAATTGAGCCACTAAATTCTAATTGAATAATATCGACCAGAGGTCGAACTGTCGAGAAAGAAATTACAGTGATTCAGATCGTAAGTAATCAAAGAGTGCTAAACGTAAGTTGATTGAACTTAGCAATTATTAAATAAATCTTCTACCATGCTTTTCATCCTTAATTTAATTAAAGGTGCATTTCTCTAACCCTGGGTTGTAGACATTTAGTAAGGAATAATGAACTATAATTGTTCTTATTATTACTGATCTTTATTCTAACTCCTAAATACTAATGAACGGAGAGGCTCGTTTTCATTACACCCTCCGATCCTACAATGTGGCTCGCGAGCAAAACAAGTTGTCCGGCTTTGTCCTAATATATTCGAGATTATGATATTGGAATGAACACATACGAAATTATAATTTTTATTCTCTTATAGATTTTAAAAACATATTCCTTTTTAGATTTTGAGAATAAATCTAGACCTTAATCGTAATTGTTTTGATCTTTAATAGAATTTGGTAGACTCGGAAATAAAATTTTTCATACGTGATTTGAAAAGCAATTAAATGGATTGGAAGAATAGTTTGAACAGTTTTTTATGTATAAAAAATTGTATAATTTTTATAACCAGATTAAAACAGTGGGAAAAAAATGAGAAATTGAATCCCAACCCCGAATACTAGAAAGAAGAGAGAGAATGAGAGAAAAAGAAAAATATTGTTATACATAGATGGGAAATTCGTGGATTTTATGTTATCAGTCCCAAACAGCAAAACAATTCTCTAAGAGCGATGAAATTTATTATAGAAAAACAATTTTTACACAAGGCAGGATACAACAGTGAAATTCTCTCAATAAGTTCCAAGAGGTTCTCAATCTTCTCCAACATCCAGACACAACTCTATCAGCGTCTAAAAATACAGGCTCGCAAAGTTAGAGTTTATCAGCAAACAACCATTAGTTAACGAACTCCTTAACGGCTGAAGTAAAACTGACTCAAGTTTCCGCAGGCGACTCCTGAATATAGTCTCCGCGGTTACCTTCCAGCGCTTACTAGAGAAATTCGTTTGCGTCTTAGATCATGATGTTACATATTTCTCCAAGAAATTTTCAGAAGCATCGATATGGTTACTAAGTCGCCAAAAATGATGCCAATTTGGCTGTATCGCCAATATTTCGCGAAGTTTCCATTGAAACTCCAATATAAAAACAATAATAAAAACAACTGAAAGTAATATTAATGAATAAAACAACCAGATTTTAATTATTTATATTATTTTAAGCATTAATTATAATACACAAAATTCTTTACAATACTAATAAAAACGATGTTGTTGATTTTGCTAAGAAACAGCTGGTTTTCCATGCTATCACAGTCAGAAACCTGGCTTAGATTTGATTTTAATTTACATCACCCTTTGATTACCTCGTAATTTTGAAACATGACTGAGCTGATACAAATTTCTCCAAACTTCCATATCATAGCAACGGGAGGACTTTTAGCCTTGATAGATATAATGTGTTTTCAGTGTCGCTAGGATTCGAGCCCGTGACTCAAAAACACCAGGCACGAGTTCGCCACTAAGCTACGGCGGCCACACTGACAAAAATAGCTAGGATGCAACAAAACGCTCAAGAGCAGCTGTTTTCCCCCCTTTAGTTCAATATATTAAATCCTAGCAAATGTAAACGCACTTTCAGGATTAAGAAATTTGATTTATTTTCGCTATAAAAACTCATTTTAAGCCTTTATTTCCCCTGCAAAAATAAATAGTAATAAAATAATGCAATAAATAAAGATGGTAAAATATGAAAAATCTACTCCTCATGTAACTGATTCTTTTGGAATGATTTATTCACAGTGGTTTAACCGGAACTTTAGGGTCCCCCTGAAAAGTCAGGTTTTGGGCCCCCTAGCCGTACTTGGCATTAGTTAGGCTTTGAGACCCCTAGAAACCTGCCCTCCTCCCCACGGGGGTGTACGTTACACGCCACTGTGTAGCAAAACTTCTTTCGCAACAGGGAGTTTTACTTTGTGAAAAAAATGACGAGAAAAATTCATAAAAAACAAGAGAGCAATTTTCAAACATTAAAAATTGCTTTTAAGTAAAAGATAAAAATTTAATTATACATTCAGTAACATACGATAGTACGGATATATATATTTCTTTTTTTAAAGAAAACAATTTATTTTTGCTCTGACAAATCGGAATTAATGAATTTATTATTGCTTCGGAAGAAAAGAGAAAGAAGACTTTTTTTATAGAGATGAAGGAAATGGGAGAAAAAATAAATCATATTTGCGATGGCAAACCAGAAGAATTTTTTTTAGCTGTGATGGCACAACGGACGAATGGAATACATACCTGTACTGATGAAATGAAAGAAAATAATTAATTTATGTCATGGTGAAACGGAGAAAGGAAATTAATTATTGATATGGGAAAACAGAAATAAAAATAGCCAAAATTTAAATTAAATTATTATTTTAAGGTTTATTTGATTTTTATTGAAAGTAAAAGCATATTCGTATTATTATATACAGTACTAGTCATTATTCGTCCACTTCGTTGGGTTTTTTAATATGTATAACTATGTTTTGTTTCAAAATTACTTTTCTGTAAGTTATCCGATTATTAAGCTCTCAATGCGTTGAAAAATATTTCTATAGATTTCGCTTCTTGATTTAAAAAGGACAGAAATTGAATTTCTTATTTGGAAGTATGTTCATCTTTTACGCTTCCACAACTTTTCTCCGCTTCAGAGCCGATTTCAGAAAACGCCATTTTTAGAGGACCTCTGATCAACAAAGGAAGGATGCTTGCAAATTTTCAAATCTTTAGGTCTATAACTCAAAAACGGGATCTTTTAATATCTATAATGATCCGAAAACCAATCAAACCCAAAGTCCTTATCACATGCATGTCTCGAATAACTCTAGTCTTTCGAACAACCATTTCGAAAACTTTCTCGAGCAGCTGTGAGTGGGAAGGGTTGCTGTAAACAATATTGTTGTACACTCTCTTGAACCAGGCACTCATACGCAGTGATTTCCCGTTTGTGTTTAGGTCAGGATGGAATAACTCAGTCTTATACAAATCATTCACTTCCATACTCTTCTTTGTAAATGTAACAGAGCTTTATTACACACATTTAAAATATACTATTATTATACACTGATTAAGGTAATCCAAGACGTTTTTCACCATCGGAAAATCGATTTTTTGATTTTCTTCTTAAAAAAAAGTATATTTAATGCTGATTCCAAAAATGTATAACATGTATAGGTTTAAAGCTTAATATCCGGGTAATTGTAGTTTAAAAATGTAAACAGTCTATGGTGGTTACAACAAATGTCTTTGTATCTGGAGAAAAATATATCTACAAACATTCCCTCACAAAAAAAACCAGTTCTTGTCAAGATTAAAAACATAATTACAAACGAACACATAATTTTTTTAACATGTATTTAGAGACTTAACTGCAAAAGAACTTTTACTAAAATATTTGCATGATCGTACCCAGAACCCAAATGAAAGCTTCAATAACTGTGTATGGAATCAAGTTTCAAAAAACACAATTGTGAGCAAAAAAAAAAAAATTAAATTGGTATAATGGGTGCAGTGATGCGCATTAATGAAGATGCACATGCAGAAACAAAATTATTAAGAGCACTAAAAATAAATCTTGTGATAAACACTTGTGAAGGCCTTCAAAAAATTGACAAAGTTAGAATTTGTGAAGCCGAGATGACAGTTTAAAAAGCCAGCAAAAAGGCCAAGACTATTTAAAGACAAAATAAAAGGGAAAAGGATGCTTTAGAAGTGTTCATGCAAGATTAATACAAATCTGGAATATTTTAAATATCAAATTTTAGTAAGCTGTACCATTTTATTTAATTTTTTTCATATTACTCAAAATGTGTTTTTCTTTTTTTTAGGTATCCGTAGGAAAATCTATCTATTATATTTTGGTGAAATTTGGTATGAGTTTTTGTATAGTAATAATGCATTTAATGTGCTACTAATTTAATTCCTGAAATGTTAGTATTTTTATTTTTACTGCCAATTTTCTAAAAAAAATTTACCATTTTTATCAAAATTTTAAGAAATCGAGACTCAAATTTTTTAAAAAAAAATTTCTAAGCAATGAAATATAGAAAAAACTAGATCATTAAAATAAAGGTACAATTTTATAACTAAAACAGCATGATTTGTTTTTCTATATCTTATAAAAGGAGAACTACAGGTACCTAATCAACACCATGTATACGAAAGCACCTTTTGAAGTGTACTTTTTCAAATCCTTATATTTCCAAAAATATTGTACACATTTAAAATATTTATGTTACAGTATATCAAGAAAAGAATGTGGATTGTGTGACACATTTTTTTTGTTTATGGAATCTTTTTGTTTTTGAAAATAATATTCCTTCGAAGATCGAAATTTCGCTTGTTTTGCGTTATTCAGAACGTCGCGGTTCCCTAAAGATACTCAATAATATGATAACTCGCGACCGGCCGCATACCTTCCTTCACTGTCTCTCTCTGTCTCGAGTGTGTGTGGTTGCGCAAATACCATGACACCCTTATACACCCGCGCTTTCACAGCGCTCTCTATATTTCGGCTCTAACAATACTATACGCTCTGCTGTCAGCACGTTCTATCTTCACATTGAAAAAATACTCGCTGATTTTTGTTCAAAAGGGTTGCTTAAAAGAAAAATTGCTCTAAATATGTGTGGATGTGATAAGACGCTTAGGAGGACAGTTTCAGGACAATCCCTTTCTTAGCGTATCTCTACTCAAGAGAAGAAACACGTTTACCAATTTTCAAGCCGGTAAGTCTATAATCCGTCAAAAAACTGTAATATTTTCTATCTATAACACAACCTTTGAAGTAAATTTTCAGAAAAAAAACAAAAGTTCTTAGGATCTGTACTAAACAGAAGGAAGATGATTACCAAATTTCAAGTTTGTAAGTCTAATTGCTCAAAAACGCGAGAAATTGTGTCTATAACACCCCTGTAGTTCTCCTCACAAGCCTTGGGAGTAGATTTTCGAAAAACTTATTCTTAGCAGATCTCTACTCAAGGAATGAAACAGGTTTCCCAAGTTACAAGTCAGAAAATTTACGAGGGATGATCAGAAAAAAGGTTACAAGCCGTAGCATTTGAAAACTACATATTACGGAGATATTTTGTTTTCCTAGAGTGGAGACAGATGGCTCTACTTACCATACAGCTAGTGTAAAGGTAGGCAGTGAAGGTTCTCAGATGGTTTAGGATGGTTGAAATGGCAAGACGCTTAGAAAATTGGTCTAGTTTAGAAAGGTTGTCGTGATATAAAACCTCTCCTAAGATTATCATCTCCCCGTTTACCGTTACTTGTTTCTAGACGTGTAGGCGTATTAACGAATTCAAGAGACATCATTACAAATCACTATATTTATTGATACCTCTTAATCAAGGAAAGTTACACACACACACGATTCAAATTTAAGAACAATAAAACACAGTGGAGTATGAGAAGGGGTTACTATTAGCGGAACTACGGAATCGGAACTGAATCCACGAAAGATCAGCACGTACAAAATTACAGCTAACACACATACCCGTATTCACAAGTTTCTGAATCACTAATCTTATTCTGGTACTTCGGCAGGTCCGTCGTGTTGAATAACTTAATGCTGACGGGATCGGATAAAGGCTTGGATCCACACTCGACTTTCCAATTTCAATCTTCAGCTCTTCAGCTTAGCTCGTCGCGTCACTACGCACTTAATCTGTCAACAACTGCGTGTTGATTTACCGATGCTTCAATTCATTTTACTTCAAAAATCTAACTCTTCACTCTACTACTCTCTCCTGTTAACTCGCGAAACCCGAACTTATATAATATTTCTCATTTGCATAAATCACGCTTTGGCTCCCGGTGGAGATTGGTTGAAATAAATAAAACTTGAAAGAATTATTGAGGAGATTAGTGAAGACCGTACAGTTCCGTCACAAGATGAGCCATCATACAAATTTTATGGGCAAAGAATGAGTCAGTGTCTGATATTCTCATTTAAACCATGGAAGTTAATGGTGCAGAAGCAATGAGCAGACAACATGTAGCGAAATGGTATCACTCTTTTCAATCAGGCAGACAAGCTGACGAATACCGCAATATGGAAGGGAGTGACAGGCCAAGTTCTTTCTTCCAATATTTTAAATATTTATTTTAATTATAAACCTTGCCGAAAATTTCTTATTTTCGGTTGAGACAGATTTTGCATTTTACTTTTACCAAGTATTCAAAAACAAAGTTATTTCAATATCATTTGGTGTTAAGTTAGTCGGTCACCCCTATCCCGCTAATGTTAAATTGAGCATTTTTATGTACCGGTTTCTCAGAAACTATTAAATGTACAGACTTAAAATTTTTTCTGTATATTAATTAGACTTTTTTATTTAAAATGATTGGAAGCTTTTTTAAATATATTGTTTAGTTTTTTCAAAAACATTCATCGCAACAGTATCACTATGAATTTTTTGAAAAATGTCATTTTTTTCACGATAACTGACTTTTACAAAAATATTATGGGAATATTAATAAAAGCTCCGTGCAATATATATAGTTAGATATCAGTAATATTCAGTGAAGATTGCAAGTGCTTCCGTTGAATAAGTTCTGAGAAAATGGTACACGCATTTTTAAAAACACCGTTTTGAGATAATTGCATTTTTATTATAAAATGTCACTTCATCAAAAAAATTATGAATTACAATCTGTATTTGCACTATTTTTTTTAAATATTAGCTTATTCTCAATAACTTTTAAGACTTTTTACTTATTTCTTTTACTTAGATTTCTCAGAAAATACATATATAGCATTTTTCACTTTTAATCTATCGAGATATTTTATAGCATTTGCATCATTTTTCTCAAATTATGCATCAATTTTTGAAGAATTTTCTGTTCTGATACATTATTGTCATCCAAGATTATTATAAATCATCATAAATACCATGTGAAAATGTGTCAATACATGAAAATATGACTTTTGTAATACATCATTATACGACATTTCGAAAAGTTTCATTAGAATAAACTCACATGTAAACACAATTTCTTAAAGTATCAGAATTAAAAAGATTCTTAAAATATTACATAAATGGTATCCAAAACAACAACAAGAAAACTGATTTTATGTTTTTAAACATGAAATTTGTGTGTTTTTTGGTATGTAACAAGTTTTGTGCAACGAAAAAGGTCATTGCATTTTGGGATATATTTATGTACCTTTTACTAAGAAAATATTGAACACAAAGCTTAAAAATTTGTGTGTTCATTAAATAAACATTTATCTTTATACAGAAGTGAAATTTTTAAAAAAAATTGATCAGCCTGTTTAAAAATGTAATTTTTTGTACAGTAGAATAATAAATTTTATAAAAGTTTTCCTTTTCTATGTTACGACATCTGCTTTTTAGCTAAATGTCTGAAGAATATTTCAAAAATTTCACTTCACTATACACAATATATATGAAATATAAAATAAATATTCCTAGTTCATGCAAACAATAGATTTTTTAGAAAAAAGAAGACACAAATTAAAAAATATAATCTTTATAAGACAATAATACATGATTATATGACATTTTGAAAAATTTAATTAATGTTTTATATATTCATATGTAAACACAATTTCTTTAAGTATCAGAATTAAAAGGACTCTTAAAATATTACATAAATAGTATCCAAAACAACAACAAGAAAACTAATTTTATGTTTTTAAACATGAAATTTGTGTATTTTTTGGTATATAACAAGTTTCGTGCCACGAAAAAGGGCATTGCATTTTGAAATATATTTATGAACATTTTACTAAGAAACTATTGAACCCTAAAGCTTTAAAATTTGTTTGTGCATTAAATAAACATTTATCTTTATACAGAAGTGAAATTTTTTTTAAAAAATTGATCAGCCTGTTTAAAAAAATAGTTTTTGCAGAGTACAATAAGAAATTTAATAAAAATTTTCCTTTTCTGTGTTACGACATATGCTTTTTAGCTAAATGTCTGAGGAATATTTCAAAAATTTCACTTCAGTATACACAAGAATATATATGAAATATAAAATAAAAATTTCCAGTTCATGCATACAGTAGATTTATAGAAAAGAAAACCCAGTTTAGAAAAGAAAATTTTTAGAAAACAGTAGCTTTTGGTATAAAATTTTACCTCATCAAAAAGATCCTGCACTGTAGCCGGTTTTTACCTTATTTTTCTTAATATTATCTTCTTCTTTTTTTCTTTTTCTTCTTTTATCTTTTCTAATTTTCTTCGCTCTTCCAGAAAAAGCATACACTGCTTTCATTAACCTTTCTCTATCAAGAATTTTCATGGCACTTACCGAATATTCTCCAGGCTCGATTCCCATTTTCTGCAGCATTTTTAATTTGGATACATTACCATCATTAAAAGAACAAACAGCATCATAAACACCAAGTGAAAGTGTTTCAATCTGTACAAATGTTGTTTTAGGAACACGTGACCATATGACATTATGAAAACTTTCATTCGGGTTTTGTGTTTTTCCATGCAAACATTTTCTTAACAGATCAGGATGGGAAAGATCTCTAAATATAGGACGCATTGCTTCTACAACAGCGACCGGAAGACTATTTTTATGCTTGTAAGACTTACCTGATGCTTCAGACTTTTTATATCCACACCATGAATCTTCACCAACAGGACAAAAACCATGTTGAGGATATTCATCTGTTGACAGCTTATGCAGAAAAATGGCCCAGATATCTTGCCGCATGTTCTGAACACTGGTGTAATTTCTCTGAATAGCTGATCCATAGTAAAACTGTAAGTTATCTATTTCATGCTCAGTCAAACTAATTTTTCCACTTAAACACTTACCGTCTGACAAGATTTGCCCTTTCAATTGAGTTTTTAATCGGCGTAATCTTGTTCCCATGCGCTTCATGACATGTCCAATGCACTCCAATTTTTCAATTGGGTATCATCTCCATAGATGTTTTTTTTCTAACAGCATCAAATGCTTTGCAATCTTCATCCCCTAAGTAAGTAATATATCGGGCATTATGCAAAGAAAAATTTGAAAAATTTTAGACGCACCTTGAATTTCCATGGCTCCACTAGATCCAACGTAATTCCCTTTACAATCCTTTTGATGAGAAGGTAAGTTTTTACATATGCAATATTTTGAAAGAATATCAACATCTATCACCTTACCTGTATCAATGCTGGTCACAGTAACTGCATCATTCAGTGATGAGTAACCGCGCTTCTGCCACGTCCCATCTACAGCGACTGCAATATTATTATTACCTTTATTTTCACAAATAGCTTCCTTCGCAGCATTTTGAATGGAGTCCTCGTAAACAAGTTTTGCAGCATTTAAGATTCGCTTTTTGTAAGGAGAAAACCTTGTAGGTGGTTGAGGAAGATTCATTATGCCGCAAAACATTCTCCCAGCTTCTGCACCTTTTCCAATGGAACGCATAGTATATACAAACCTGGTATTTATTGTAGCAATTTGCGTTCCTTCATGAAAATTTGAAGAAGAGAATTCTACACGATATGGGCAAGCACAACATTTCATTACAAATGTAATAGCCAGTCCAGACTTACCTTTTAAAACTTGCATGTCTAAGCCACTGTTACACATTTTACAGTGAACTTCATTCTTGAAAACAAATGCCAGAATATTCAAATTCATAATGGCATTAATAATACCTACACTTTTGTCATAGGAAGAAAAACTTCCATTTAAATTGGGAATTTTCTTTTGCACATGTCTTCTTTGAGCATGTGCATGTCCAGCTTGAGGATTGACATTACTGTCGTTAGAATGGTTGAAAGTATTCTTACCTTTATAAAACGTACCTTTACGTTTTTTTAATACTTTTGTAGATCTCTTGGCATATTAAATTCTTAAAATTTTGAAATTTTTGATATTCAGAAATTTTAAATATCGAAATATTTCAAACGCTAACAAGAAAAACGTGTATTCCTTCCAAAATAGGTAAACAACCCTAACTGTTACGCTTGTAGTCAATCTACAGTTAATTGCGTATGAATAAATAAAACAGAG
>BMAO01010411.1:0-19021 GCA_019973975.1 Trichonephila clavata
CGGTAGATATATTCTCATAAGATGGATGAGAGAGCGTGCGCTTGTGTATCTAATGCTTATGATTTGTTTACCGTTAATCCTGTGCAATTGTCAACCGAAGAAAAGTTCGTTTACCGAAATTTTTCCTGTTGCATCTCTGAGTGATAAAACACGATTGAATTCTTTTTCTCAGGCGTGGGAGAAAGTTATTTAGACCTAGCTCATACACTTCTTCATTTACAAGTGAAAATTACGAAAAAAAAATGGATCAAATATTGCAACTCCTGACGTAGTAGCTCCAGTCAATTATTTGTTGAATACATTATTTTCGGAATGTTCCATAACATTAAATGATAAGCAAGTGTCCTCACAAGCGAATTATGCATACAGATGCATGTTCGATGCCTTGCTGTCCCAAAAGCTGTTCAAGAATCGCTATTAACGGCTGGTCTTTTCTTCAGAGATAGTCCAGGAAAGATTGACGCAACCGAGATTTTAAACGCAGGGAGGGATTCAAAACTAGATATAACATTTGCAAAGATAGTAAACTAATGGACATGATAGGAGCTTTACATTTCGATCTAGGCAATCAAAGTAAATATCTGATCAATTCAGTGAATCTTCGAATTAAATTAGAAAGAAATAAAGATGCCTTTGCACTGATGTCAGCTTCGCAAGATTTCAAAATAGTTATACAACATGCTTCCTTATTTGTTAGGAAAGTAAAGGTCGCTCCTTCAATTTTAATAGCGCACGAGACCGCACTTTCTAGAGGCGCGATTAAGATGCCCTTCGCAGAACAGAGGTGAAATCCTTTCGCGCTTTCTTCAGGAATGCAATCTATTACTATTCCAAATGCATTTATTGGACAGGTACCAGCGCGACTAATCATGGGTATGGTATCTAATACTGCATATAATGGTGATTTTTCTAACAATCCATTCAATTTTAAGCATTATGATTTATCATACCTCTGCCTATTAGACGGAAATCGCATGATTCCTTCAAAACCCTATCAACCGAAATTCGATACCTCTAACAGTTATAGCAGATGTTATATGAGCCTTTTTACTGACTTAGGGCGATATCATAAAGATCAAGATATCAATATAAGTTATAGCGAATATAAGGACGGGTACACGTTGTTGGCAATAGATTTAACGCCAGATCTCAGTGCAGATGGAATGCATGATTCGGTCCTACGAAATTCGAATTTGGCTTTGGATATTCGCTTTAGTAAGGCACTACCCGAAACGGTTAATTTAATCGTTTATGCGGAGTATCGAAATGTCATAGAGATTGACAAAAACCGCAACGTTTTAACTGATTTTTAAAAATGAATTCTCAAAGCCTATGTAATCTCGCCTGCAGCGATTCCATTCTTCGATCCAAATTCGGAGGCGTGTACGCTTCCGATGAATTGCCTAGGACACTTACAGGCTATTCATGTTTTATTGTAAATTTAGATTCTAGGGCGAAGCCTGGAAGCCATTGGGTTGCGTTAGCCTTTAGGAACAACACTTGTTTTTACTTTTGTAGTTTCGCTTCAGTTCCAAAGAAGGGTAAGATTTTAAACTTCATCAAACAGAATTCACAGAAACTGATGTGGAACAAATGTCGCTACCAAAGCGCTACGTCCTTTACCTGCGGTCAATTTTGTCTTCATTTCCTATACAAATTTGTGAGAAAGCAGACTTTATCACCTCTAGATTCGAATAACATTGCATTCAACGAAAAGTTTATTCAAAGATTTGTAGCTAAAAATTTTCGCCTACAAAAGTGTTGTTTGACGCCACACTCAAATCAAATATGTCATACCTATAAAAACCGACATAAACGTGCTTGAACACGTTTTCAACATTTTTCTCATCATCTTTTGCATTCTAATTACAACATGTATGGAGGGAGGAGGGGTCGCTGCTGATACAGAATGTATAAAAGGAGGCAACACAAGCTGCAGAACTCTCATTACTGCTTTTAGTAATTCACCAAAAAGCAATGACTCCCGAACCGAGATATGGTTTCATGTACCTAAAGCGCGCCAGCCCCTCTGACGCTTATGTGATCCATTGTTTCACCGATTCTCTGTACGACAATATGATCTCCTGTGTACAAGCTGCCACATCCTATTCCATGGACACAACGGATTCCGACTGTAAAATGAAAATAGCCTATTTTAAGATTTTGAACAATTCTGCTATTGTGCGCGAGCTGCACAATCCTTCAGTCTACAGACAAGTATTTGATTGCACAGCATAATATGAAACTGAACATCATGACTCAAAGACAGTAACTAAATGTGCAAAATGAATATTCTGTAACAAAGTGAATATTAGTTCTATGTATTATACGCAAGAAAACTGATTGTTACACTCTACATAAAAATATTGTTCTGTAACGAATGCACTGATAACTGTTATATATTGTAAGCATAAAAATGATTGTAACACTCTATGTAATAATATTGATATAACCCCTTGAATAAAAAATTATTTTCCCGGATAAACTGTGTTCGTTTTCTTTCGAGTCGTGTCTTCATTATGCATGTTGCAATGCTGTTACGCAAGATTTCCTGCTAGATATGTTTTTCTTTCATTTCTTCCTTGAAGATTTACGCAAGATTTCCTGCTCGATATTTTTTCTTTCATTTCAACTTGAAGATTAAACGCGCAGACCCCCTCTGCTATTTCCCTGTCTTACATAAGAGTTGTTTTGACTAATTAGATTGTAAAACAACTGCGTTTTAAAAATTTGTCCTTCATTTCGAGTATAAAATGTCAATCTGGCTTTTCAACCTTTGTCTAGTTGTTCCTGAAGTTCCTAAACGTGCTACATTTTTTTTGGATCAGTCCACGTCTTCTTACACCTTCTTCTTGATTTCTGAAGTTCTTTTTGGATAAATCCGTTCTTTCCTACGATACTATGGAAAATGGTGAGTGGATTTGTATTTTTTCCTTTTTCCGCTTAGATACATTTCGTTGAGAGCTTTTTTCTGTATTGCTTCATTAGTCTTCATTTTTAAAATTTTCTAGAAAGCTTTGATTCCTCTTGCGCCCAAAAAAGAAAATTTAACATAGACCTATCAAAAGAGAGGCGACGCCTCATCGAGTAAAATAGCAACTCCCTATTCGGTTACATCGGAAGGATCGGATTGAACTTAAAGATTTCCGTAAAACCTTGTACATGGGTTTTGTCAAACGAACGAGAAGAATGAGTTAAAATCGATTAAATTTCCACGTTGATCAAATCCCTGTCTTCTAGAAGGGATAAGCACATTCAGGAACATCTGAAATCTATGTAATAAATTTTACGTTGGAGTAGGGAGATATCCAAACTTCTCCTGATTTGTGTATACATTAGAATTGTTCCCAAGTGGCTAACTTTTTAAAAAGTGTGTGCGTTTAAATTTTTTTTCTAACTTACGGAACACATACAATGATCTTTACAAGATTTAATTCATCGTTTCGCGTGCAGTTCAAAGTGGCGAGCAGAAATTCATTCCTCTGATTTGGAGAGCATTTTCGATAGAAGTCGTACCGCTCTTCATGATCTCTTGAGCAGAGCCGGGAGACTGTCTTACGATTGCGATTTATATTATGCTTCAACATAATTTTCCGAAAAATTGTTGATGAGGACATAATAAAAATAGTTTTATTTCTGCAGCGATGCAGTTAGACTTTTGGCGATTTCACAGATTATACCGAACATTGATCGAGCATTTACCAAAATTCATAATTCAATAGATGCCTTCATCCACAACGGCAGTAGTTGGTTTTAAATGAGGTGGAATTCCTTGAAGTTCATGAGGGTAACTTTCGGGAAATAGCGGGGGATGTTCAACTGCGAAACTTCCTTCGAATCTAAAAAACAAACACGCATTACTGAATCTGCAGTGCTCTAATAATCAATGTTTCCTGTACGCCATTTAGCTACGCTTTTTCCCCAGCGTGCAAACGCTCATAGAGTATCGAAATACAAATCATTTCTGCATTCGATAAATTACTCCATGTTAAATTTCCCAGTAACACTTTCAAATGTGAAATCTTTCGAAAAGGCAAACAATCTTAGAGTTAACATATTCGGCTATGCCGACAATCTTGTGTACCCCATGTATATTGGCAAACCAAATCAGCGCGAAGTCAACTTGTTCTTTTTTGATGACCACTATTTTCCGATTAGAAACTTCAATCGGTTGTTACGGCAAAAAAACAAACGAAAATCATTTCTGCGTCAATTGCCTGAGCGGCTTCACCCGAAAAACAACTTTAGACTTGCATCAACAGCTCTGCTTACACAACAAACCGCAACGGTTATCAATGCCTTCCGATTTATCTTTAAAATTTAAAAACTTCAACAAATGTGTGGAACACCACTATGTCATCTACGCAGACTTCGAATGTCTGCTCTCGAAAATTTCAACTACCCACCCTGATCAAAATAGATCTTTCACATCTCCTATCTAAAACACATTCCGGTGAGTTTCGCTTTTGTGGTTATAGACAACTACAATGATGTAATTTTTCATTCCTATGACTCTGGAGAAAGAATTACTGAGAAATTTTTTTCTGCTCTCTTGGCAATTAGTAGAAAACTCATCGAGGAAATGAAACGCGTGAGTGGAATTGAAACAGATGATACCACTTCTTATAGTTCCTATCGTTGCGTATTTTGTCGTGAGTTCTTTGATATCAATTCCATCCGAGTGCGACATCATTCTCATGATTCCAATCATGTTATTGGGTTAGCTCACCAACTTTGCAACTTGTTACATAAAAAAACATTTTTCATTCCTGTTGTCATTCATAATTCGCGCAATTACGACACGCATTTGCTACTAAAACACATGCCGATGAATATCGCTTAAGACATTAACATCATACCGGCAAACATGGAAAAGTTTACAATGTTCACTCTCGACCACTTGAAATTTCTCGACTCGTATCAATTCCTAGACGCTTCGTTAGACGCATTAGTTCATAATTTAAACATCTCGAATCATGATTTTAAAATTTTTAACGCATTTTTTGCAGATAATGACAGCCACCATTTGCTTAAACGCAAAGGTGTTTTCCCTTACTCCTTTCTGGATGATATTTCTAAATTGAATGCTAGAACTTTTCCTTCAAAGGATAAATTTTTTAATGTGCTCGCTCAAACACATATCAGTGATGATGATTATTCGCATGCTAAATTAGTGTACGATACTTTTGGCTGTGCTACATTCGAGGATTATTTGAAATTATACCAGCTAAGTGATTGCGTTTTGCTATCAGAAATTTTTTACTAACTTTAGAAAATTAAGTTTGAATCACTACGAACTCGATCCTGTTCATTATATATCACTCAGCGAACTTACTTTTGACGCAGGGCTCAAAAAATGTAAAATAGAGCTACAGTTGCTTTCTAACGTTAATGATTATTTATTTTTCGAAAACCAGATGAGAGGTGGAATTTGCTTAGTAGGAAAGCGATATGCAAAGGCTAATAACCCATACATATCTGATAGTTATGATAGCTCAGTTAAGCATAGCTATATTTTAGCTTTAGACTGCGTTAATCTCTATGGTTTTGCTATGAATATGCCATTGCCATACACCAATTTTGCTTGGATGACACCCGATGAAATCCAAAGCTTTGATATATTTGGAACAACACCTGATTCGCCTCAAGGCTACATACTTGAAGTTGACTTGGAAATTCCTACCTCTCTCCACGACGAACACAATGATTTACCAATGGCTCCAGAACATTTAAATATTACCTACGATCTGCTTTCGCCTTATTCTAAACGTTTATGTGATTAATACCAGTTAAAAAACACTTTACCTGCAAAAAAGCTTACGCCTAATTTTTTTAATAAAAACAATTATGTTGTGCATTATTTAAATTTGCGTTTTTACCTTAAAAAGGGTTTGTGTTGTTAAGTAAGATCCATCGGACTCTGGTTTTCTCCCAAAAACCATGGTTAAAGGAATATATAGATTTCAACAATCAAAAAACGTAACGAAAGTAGTGCAGTAACAGAAAAATTATTCTTTAAGAAATTAAATAACGCATTTTTCGGTAAAACGATGCAAAATGTTAGGAAAAGAATTCATGTGCGCGGCGCTCTAACGCAGGACAAGAATCAAAAGCTTCTTTCTAGCCCTTGTTTGGATTATTTTGAACCCATTAACGAAAATTTCACATTATTTAAAATGCGCAAGCCAAATTTGTATTTGGATAAACCGATATACATCGGGTTTTGTGTTTTAGAGCTATCCAAACTTAGGATGTACGATTTATATTATACTCATTTTAAATCGTTTTACAAAAGTTCATGTGATTTTTTATACATGGATACGGATTCATCGTACTTGCATATACATACTAATGATGGATATTTTGACCTTCGAGAGCATTTTGCTCATGTTTTGGATTTAAGTAATTTTCCTAAAGATCACTTTTTGTTTGATGACACAAATCGGGGGAAACTTGGAACATTGAAAAACGAAATTTGCCAACCCATTCGCGAATTTATTGGCATAAAACCTAAAATGTATTCAGTGCTGTATGGAGAGAATGAATATAAAAAGGCAGCAAAAGGCGTTCGATCAAGTACATTGGCTAACATCACGCATATGACCTATAAATCTGTTTTGATGGAAGAATCAAAACTACGACATATGCAGTATTGCATTCTTTCAAAAAAACATACTTTAGAAACTGTTGTTCAAAATAAAGTGTCTATTACTGCCTATTACGATAAAAAATTTGTTTGCGAATACATTGTCTTATGGTCACAAAGATAATATTGTTTTCTGTATTGTAGAAAGAGTTGGTTTTAACTCGATTTGTGTACATATTTCTACAACTTTTAAAAAAAAAAAAAAAAAAAGTCCTCTCTCAGATTGAACAGTTTAAGAAAAAAAATATTTTTTCTTCTTTCGCTCCGGCCGTTCGGCAGAACGTGCCTTTTGTTTTCCACGCCCACCAGCGGATTGAGAGGTTCTGTCCACTCACATTCTTGGAAGGTTCGGTTTCCGTCTGGGAAAAACTGTTGGTTGGGCACTATGGTGAATGGTCCGCTCGCTGTTTTCGTCGGCCAGCGGGATTGAGAGGTTCTGTCCACTCGAATTCTCGGATGGTTCTGTTCCGACTGGGAAACTGCTGGTTGGGCACCTTGGTGAGCGGACTTCGTCCGCTCGCCTTTTTTATAAGCCAGCGAGATTGAGAGGTTCTGTCCCTTCAAATTTTTGAAAGGTTCTGTTTTGAGTGGAGGGGGAAAAACTGCTGGTGAAAAATTTTCAATTCGGTGAGAGGACAAAAAAAAAAAAAAAAATAAATAAAAAAAATAAATAACAAAAAAATGTATATCTTTTATGTACTGTTAAAAGTTTGTTTAACATATGTATATATTTTATGTACTGTTAAAAGTTTGTTTAAAATATGTATATCTTTTATGTACTGTTAAAAGTGTTTTGATCTGTTTATGTCTGATAATTGACAGATTTGCGTTTTTGTCTTTCATGTCTTCCGTTTCTTTAATTCCCTCAGGTCATAGTTTTTTTTTATTCGGCGTTGGCTAAACAACTCGTAAGTTCGTCTACTATGTATACGGGTCATAGTTTTTTTGTTTTTTTCCAACGTTTGCCTAGAGCACGCGTATATATTTGTCAACTATGTCTACGTATGTCGGTATTCAAATCTCACCTCAAACGTCTCGGGAGGGCGAGGACTTTAGTCAACTACCAATACAACTCAGTTTAATTTCTTGTGAAATCAAAGACATGAAAGACGTAAACACTAATCAGTCAGTTTCTGCTTTGTGTTTGCTTGCTTTTCTGTGCCTTACATTTTGAGAGGATTAGGACGAATCATATGCAAAACGTTTTTTTGCGTCTGGTTCTGTGACAACCTCTGTTAACCACTTAACGGTTTTCTTTACTTAGAAATGTTTATTGTTCATTACCATCTAAATAAAGTCACAATGCAAATTTGTAAAAAAAAAAAAATCGACCATGCTGTAATAAAACCAATCGAAAAACAAAAGTACAAGTAAGAATGTACTAATTTGGATATCAAATGACAGAATAAAAACTGTTAAGTGGTTATATCAAAAAGAAAACGAAGGTCAGATCCGCATGCCTCATGGCGGCCTTGGAAATGCGGACAAAGCTTTACTAATTTTCTTTCGACTAACTCGTCACGTTTCCCCTCTCTGCGTTTTAATGGAACACTGTTTTCATATCGTGCAGTGTTTTACTGGAAATTGTTTTAATGTAGATTGTTTTAAAATCGTGCAATTACATACTACTTGCATAGTCCAAAATCAATTTAAAAATACTTTTGTGTTTAAATTTTAAAAGATAAGAGAGATGCGGATTGCAAAACATGAAAAACATCCTTTAATTTGTAAACATTTTGTACTATAAAAACGTAGTGCATAGTATTAAAATGAAAGGTGTAAAAGAATAAGAAAGATGAGAGAGAAGAACGAAAAACAAAATCCTCACTCAAAGAAATGGAGTCTATTTCCAGCTTGAGCTCTCCTGTACACTTCTCCAATACCTCCAACTTCATTAACTCCGACAATGTAGACAATAACCAAGCAAAGAACCATCAGACCACTTTGAATGAGATCGTTCCAGAGAACAGCTTTCAATCCTCCCTTTTAAGAAAACAGAATTATAAGCTATATGAATATTTAATATTTTATACAAGTTTATATGCTGATAAAATGCGTTTAAATTTCTCATCACTCTAACCCAACAGTTCTCAAACCGTGGGGCGCGCCCCCCTAAAGGGCGTGATAACCCTACAAGGGGGGCGCGAGTGTATCGAAAATCAAAAATAAAAGATTATTTAAAAAAAGTATTAATTTACTAAAAGTAAGAATAACAAAATACATTCTGACATAATAAATAAGAAAATACACATTTACACTAATATAATACGCTTATAAATTTATCAGTACTGTACAATGTATTTGATAATAAATTCATCAATAGTAAACGAAGAGAGCAAGTTTAATAATTAACGCTGACTCCCATGGAATTGTCATATTCAAAAATTATATTCAAAATTTATATTTATCTGGATAATTTGTGCGGTAATGATGTTAAATTATTACACCATGATTAAATATATTATGAATGAGATAAGTTTACTTCCATTTCAGAAGGTGAAATTATTAAACATCTTTATTCCACTCAATCCGTTACTACATTATTTCCCTGGCTGGTTTTATAGTTAGTTCTAAGGCAACTCATTAAATCCATCATCAGATTCTTTCATAGCCAGATACAACAGGATAAAAATCTTCTAATCTGAACTTAAAAATATGGACATAAATTATTTCTCTGACATATAGAACTAAACACACTACTTCCAACGAGTTCTCGTTGAAGGAGGAATAACATATCCAAGCTCATCTGCCTTCCTTCATCCATCAACACCTGTTACTACACGGTTTATAACTAAAGTCATATTGTAGCTTTAGTATCAAATTATTTTTTTATTGCATTCAATACAATGTTATTTTATGGGGGAGGGGGGAGCGATGAAAATTATGATAAAAAACTGGGTCGCAAATACTGAAAATTTGAGAAGCACTGCTCTAACCCAGCAGTTCTCAAACTGTGGGGCGCGCTCTCCTAAGGGGGCGTGATAACCCTACATGGGGGCGCGAGTATATCGAAAAGTCGGAAATAAAAGATTATTTTATAAACAATATTAATTTATTGAAAGGGACAAAACAAAATACATTCAGACATAATAAAAGATTAAATACACATTTACAGATATAATACTTATAAATGTATCAGTACTGAACAATGTATTTCATAATTAATTTAGCAGTACTAAGTTAAGGACAAGTTTAATGATTACCAGTGACCCGATGGGCATGTTATAAAATTATATACAGAACTTTTTTTTTCTTGAAAATTTGTATGGTTTATAATTGAGGAGCTGAGAGCCAAAGTGGAGCAATACACAAAAAATGATAAAATGATTTTTTTATATATATTTTTCAGTGGAACCTGAAAACACCTATTGGTTTAAGATAGAAAACAATGCATTTTTTTACACACAAGATGGCAGCACATTGTAATCTCTCTAGTAATTAAAATTGCTTAAAAAATAGATGCCACAAAAAATCAAGCTGGTCAGTTTGGTCCACTCTGGCTCTCAGATCCTCAATTAAAGTCGTATTGTTTTCTAGCTTTACGTCAAAATATATTATTATTAAATTCAATAAATTTGTATTGTATGGAAAGAAAATCATGATTGATAACTGGATCGCAAGTGTAGAAAGTTTGAGAAGCACTGTTCTAACCAAAATCTGTTTGGGATCTATCACAAATTTACCCTTACAAACGTGAATCTGCGCCAAATCGAAATATGGTAGTATGTAGTAAATAAAATAATACAAATATTCTGTCTATTTTTTTTTCTTTAAATTTACCAAAACAGATTTTCATTATTAATGGCAGTACATGGAATTTTTTGAGTTTAATTATTTTTGTGAAATAAAACAGAAAATGATATATAATAATTACTCTGATTTAATACTGAAATCAATTGGAAACTCACAGTAACAGAAGAATATTCTATGTTTGATCGATACACGAATTGATTCAATGAATGTATATTAACGTCACACTATAAAGCAGCACAAGGGTTGTCAGCGATGGATCTCGTAACTTTAAATCAAGGTCAAGTGATGAGCAGAGGCGGATTAAAGTATTTGGAGGCCCCTGGCGGTAAAAGGTTTGAGGCCCATAGGCTCAAGAGTCGAACCACTAAAATAGTGAAAAGAGTCACTTATACTTTAAATTCTCAAAACAAAATGTATCGATTACAATAAAACTCATCGTCTAAAGAAAAATCTTAACTGTATACAAAAAATTTAAGAGCGTACAGTTTGATTTCTCTTTGGGAAATTCATCAATTATTTTTACCATATACATTTTGTCCAAAACATTTTATTTTGTATATAATATGGCCATTTCTGTATATATATTTGGGCTTGGGGCCCAAACCTGAGTTTGCAGGGGGCACTAATATTCTTTGTTACGCCACTGGGGGAATCCATCAAGCTTGGAGCCCCTGGCGGCCGCTAGGTCCGACACCCGCTTAATCCGCCTCTGGTGATGAGGACGATACCAGAGCTGGAATCCTTTCTTATTTTAATATCTTACATATCCTCTTCGTTAACTGATCGTTCTTCGAAATAATTAGATCCGTCGCGTAAGTGAGTGAATATTATCGTCGCACTGTTCAGCTACACGCGGGCTTTTGTCAACTGTCCTCATAATTTTGAACCATGGTCAGGTGACGAGGACGGCAAATGAGCTGCTCCTCTCCTCTCCTAACTACTACTCCACATCAACGGGAGGACATTTGAGCTCTAGACAGATTTAACATGCATCGCTCTGCTACACGGGAGGTCTTCAGCGCCTTGGGCTCGAACTCACGACATGCCGGCCACGAGTACCTTACAATGATGCGTTAATAGGCTCTCAGTCAATATAGGATGTATATAAATTTTTTAAAGAATCAAATTAGAAAATTATTTCTGTTAGTTTAGCACTGTCCTATTTTTAAACTACTATATTCGTCTATGAAAATTTTGATAAACAAATAGTTTTTGAATAAATAATGCATCGATAATGAACTGGAAGATAGAGTGTATTAAAAATATTTCGTTAAAGGTTGTGCGTTTAACCCAGCACTACTCCCTCTCATTGTTTTAACATCCTTTTATAAGCTTCACCTGTATGTAAAGGAATCTTTAAACTCAATTCTTACCCCCTTTAAAAGGTCGGATTATTTCAAAATTTTGCTCACTTGTCCAGGACAATACAATATTTTATTAATTTTGTTCCATTTTTCCTGATCACGATCATCAGGATTAACGATTTCCCATTTCCAGGTCCCATCTCGCATCTGGTGATTAATTTCAGATTCTATTTCCATATTTGGCAACTAATTACATGTTTGGCGACAAAAGGATTAAATTACAACTTCGTTCGAAAAACTGTAAAAGGGTATTTTTTTAGTTATTTTAAACTATAATATTTTTTTTTAATTCATAGTTAAAAATTACGATATTTTAAAGTATTAACAACTTATTAAAATAAAGACAAACTGACGTTCTGATTTTGAATCCAATTTCTCATTACTATGCAAGGCAATAATAAAATATTCTTACTAAACAGCAGTATAGTGTGCATACAGCTCCAAAAAGAACGATTGTCATTTCAAAAGAGAAACCTGTAACTGCATTTATTGCTAGCACTGGGGCATAAAGAACACAAGAAGAATACAAAACCTGTGGAACAAAGAGTGGAGATGCATTTATACATAGAAAAATAATCTATTCAATTGTCTCAAATAAGGCACAAAATATTTATATAACATATTCCTATAATCTAATGAATTAACTCAAATATGTACTGAAAAAGAAAGGAGGACACTCACATCACAATATAAATATTAAATTGATTCAATATTTCGCACTTGATATTGTAAAATCAAACTTGAAATATCATCTTAAATATCAAGTTTATCGAGTGGGCGTCATAAAATTCTCAAGAACAAATACTTTATTAAAACTTTATTTATAATAGTATTAAAAATCATAAAAAATTAATTATCCTAGCAATTTTAAATACCAATCTATTTAAATGAATACGAAGCTGTTCAGAAAGTATCGATACTGAATTTATTCTATTTATTCCAGAAAACCCTAGCGGAGGGACTGTGCATCATGCGCGTGCATATTTCACCTTGTCTCACAAAATCGCAGGTCTGTACAGCGCGCCGTTCAGTCACACTGACTTCTTTCACGTGGAGTGTTTGCGTGCGTTCGTCGAAAAAAGAAAAAGTGTGAAAACACTGATCAGCGAATCTGTATCAAGTTTGCTTAAGCTCGTAAAACGGTACCGAAACCTACGAGATGGTGAAAACAGCATTTGAGATGAGTTGTGCTCGGGTTTTCGAGTGTTCCGACGATTCAAGGAGGGTCGTCAATCAGTGAACAGTGATCCCCGTTCTGGACGCCCATCCACCTCTCGCATTGAGGACAGATTGCACAAGTGAAGGCTGTGGTGCACTCTGATAGTCGTTTAACAGTCCGAGAAATTGCACAGGAGTGTCACATTTCCGTAGGATCATGTGATGAAATTTTGAGAAAGGACTTGAACATGCGCCGAGTGTCTGCAAAGTTTGTGCCGCGTCTCCTCACTGAGGATAAGCAATTCCAACGACTGGCAACATCTCCTGATTTTTTCCTCTTTCCCAAGATCAAGAACACCTTAAAAGGACACCGGTTTCAGGACATTGAAACCATAAAACAGAATTCGACACAGCAGCTTCAGGCCATCCCAAAGTCTGAGTTCCAGAAATGTTTCGAGGACTGGAAACATCGTTGGGCCAAGTGTGTTACTGCCAATGGAGCATATTTCGAAGGAGATTGACTCAAAACCTGTTTATGTATGTATGTTTTTGCATAATAAATTCAGTCTCGATACTTTTTGAACAGCCCTCGTATATGTTTCATTGGTACAAATATATAAAACGAAATCAACAAATATTCAATCCTAAATTCTCCTTATGAAATTCTCTCTGAGTACAGTGTAATTTAAATATAAGCATAATGTGATATTCATTGGATATTCGGATACTTAAGCAAGTTTTGATGACATGGAGAGCGCTTCAATAGGATTCTATCCGAGATTTGTGTAAACAGGACTGAGACTTTCACAGGACGTGACTGATGATACAATGTGCATCACTTGTATTGCCTTGAAGTTTCTTGTTCACTCGCCACTATCCATGTAGGCAGAGGGAGATAGAACCCACGACCTTTGGTTCTTTAAGCTCGTAATATACCACTAGACAAAAGTGATCACCGCTGTCCGGAGGCTGTTTCTGGCTTATGTAGATGATATCGCTGCATTACTCCCCCACCAGTGAGTCGGTGGATTGGTGAACGAACGATATATTTGATATGACGATCGTGTGTATTGTTGCTGCTGCGTCAGGTGAGTCTGACGACTGTTTGCTGCGTCAAGTGTGCCTGACAGCTTTTGGTTGCTGCGTCAAGTGAGTCTGTTGGCTTTGGTTGCTGAGTCGAGTGGATATTACGACTTTTGATTGCTCTTGCGGCGGGTAGATGGTGCCACGACAGCTGCGCGATGGTTGAGTTTTTTCTTAGTTCAGAGTCAAGGTCACTCATGAGGCGATAGGTGAAACTTCATGTCACCAGAATGGGGAAGGTAGCTTGTTCAAATCACGTCCGGGTCACCAATGTGAAGGATAGAAGCCATGACCTTCGGTTCCGTTAGCACGTAACATACTACTATACAATAACCACTGTCCAGAGGTTGTTTCTAGCTTATGTAGATGATATTGCTCTACATCGGCTTAGCCAAATAACAAATCTAAGCAATTGTTTGTGAGCGTCGGTTATGTAAAATAACTGTTATACCGCAGTTAGTAAGACAATCAATTTTAGACTGAGTGGGTAGAATGATGAAATAAACTATTTTAGTTATGATAACTATTTGCCTATTTGTTTTCTTTGCACTATAGCTAAAATAAAATTCAAGGAGCTGTAATAGATTATAGAGGATTAAGGGACATTCTTGTCGACTGCTCATCCTTGTTCTGGCAGTTTAAACTAAAATTCGGCGAACTGCTTTAGATGAATGCTTTTTCAGATGGTTTAGAATAATTTTAAATGTTGGCTTAGATAATGCAATCGTAAAGTAAATTTACTTACATTTTAATTTAATTTTATAAATTCTGCAAATTTTTAATTTTATAATATCTTAATTAAATATTTTTTTAAAAAAAATTTATGATTACAATTCATATATTTAAATAGTTATTTGCTTATTTTATTGATAAAGTTCTACTTACCTTTAGTAAATGTTTTTCCTCTAATACTCTGTAATTTAATTGTTTATATATATATATAGTTCAAAATATAACAATAAAACACAAAGCTCTATGAAGTTAATGCTTTTATATAAAAAAATAATAAAGGCTTACCATTTGACAAACAAACACGGCGGATATCGAATACCTGGTAAGTTTTCCATATCGCAATTCTAAGAACTGAAATGAATAAGTAGAGCTCAGAATAGAAAAAAATTGTCAATTTTAAAAATATTTTAATCAATATTCATACATAACTTTTACTTTTAATACCTATAATCATATTTGAAAATGCTGCACCTACTTATTATACCGTCGACTAATTTCCTCAAATCAAAAGACGTTGCCAAATGCCGCAATATACAGCCAATACTGGAAACCATTCCCGTTCACATTCAAACACAGTAATCATAACGATGATAGCATTTGGCGTCATTTCCCAATTGGCAATGTCTTTTTGTTTGTGGAAATTGATCGATAGTATAATACGTTAGTATCCAAAATTGCCTACTAAATTATTGATTGAAAATTTTAGCAAGGCTTTTAAAATACTCACTAGTTTAAATATTCTAAAATTATTTCCAGGGCATGTCCACATATATTATTGAACTCTAAAAATTTACATAATTAACATTAAATATTTTTGAAAAAAACTCATGAAAATGTAAAGAACAAAAATTGATATAAAGAGTGAGATTTCTGAAATTTGTATATAATTAGAGCACGCTTTAGAGAGATTAATGAAAAAATTTCTCAATGCTTCTTTTTTTAATTTTGTTTATTTATTTTTTAATTTTGACTTATATATTTTATTTATTTATTGGCTAAAGAAGAGAATGAAGAGACGTCGGACTTAATTGTGATTCCAACAAAGATACTCAAGTTCTTAAAGCTTAAGACCTTCAATATCTCTCAAAAACATTACTAAATAGCTCTAAATAATTCAAAAATGGGGAAAATATTAAAGGAGAAAATTAAAAGTATTTTGCTTAAAAAATTCAATTCATGAGTGCATATTTCAAAATAAAATTTTGTTTAATTTTGGTTGAGTGATTTTGTTTCAATTTTGTGAAAAAATATCGGAACTTCCTTCATTTTATCGTAAAATCACGTCATACATTTAAATTGTTGTTGTTTTTCCATTATTATGAGATTTTATTTTCAAATAAACGCACATTTTAAGATGAATAATTCAATTTTTAAATAGATATAAACATACTTATTTAAATAATTTATAATTTACTTTTGTACTAAAAAGATTCTGTATTGTATTTAAATTAGACAATGGAAGATAAGTCGCAGATTAATGTATAATAATAACATATCGTCAGAATGTGTAACTTCTTCTGGGGATACTTCATTTGATTGGGGCGAACTTGATTTGATATAAGAATGCTACACGCGAAGTTGTTGTTTATGTTCGCCAAAATGAGAGATAATATTACAATATGGTTACCTTAATATTTCAATCGTGTGATAATGTGGTTGCCATAAAATTAACGAGTATTAGAGTTGATTTTTATGGGTTTTTTTTCCTCGGTAACCCAAAAATTGCAGACGATTTCAATTTGATTTCTTTAAAAATGTAACCATTTCCCATTGAAATTCATTGAAAGAACTGGCAGCTTTTGAAATATTGCAAGTTTTCAGCACTTATTAATTGATGTTCATTATTAATTTTAATACACTCGTGTACAAAAAAATTAGCGCACCAAGAAATTATTGCGGGATTATAACGAAACTTGGCATGAAGGTATATGCCGGAGAGATGTACAAATGATTAGAAACGCAGCGTGATTGCGCATTACGTATAGGCGGTACAGGGCGTTTAACGTCGTTCTCTGTGGAGTATAAAACAAGTAACCAAAGCTTGTTTGAGTGTGCTGAATCGTTTACAAAGGCAGACCTCAGGTAGACATGCCATTACGCCGTTTTCGAAGACAATATGAGCAGCTGTCACTGTGTGAGAGGGGGAGAATCATCGGCTTGATGATAGCTGGGTTGTCAGCTAAGCGAGTAGCTCGTCAATTAGGCCGCTCTGATTGTGTTGTGAGGAGGTGTTGGAACCAGTGGATTCAAGAGATGTCATTTACACGAAGACCAGGCTCAGGACGCCCTCGACAGACCAGTCGTCGAGAAGACCACCACATTGTAAGAAATGCACGCGTACAGCCAACTGCTTCCTCCGCCGTCATCCAAGCACAGGTAACACCTTCACAAGGGGCCCCTGTGACTTCTCGAACCATACGAAGGTGCCTGGCTGAAGGACATTTGGGATCGCGGCGCCCATTACGTGAGCTGCCCTTGACGCCCACCTATCGATGCCTCCGTTTGGAGTGGTGCTACGCACGAGGAAACTGAACTGCAGAGGAATAGAACCTTGTCGTCTTTAGCGACGAATACAGATTCAATCTCAGCAGTGATGACAATCGTGTTCGTGCGTGGAGACCTCGCGGTGAACGCCTCAATCCTGCCTTTTCTTTACAGTGACACACCACTCCCACAGCTGGCGTGATGGTATAGGGTTTCATTGCATACAATACATGGTCACCTCTAGTATTGATCCGTGGCCCCATGACAATCCAGCGGTATGTCCATGACATGCTCCAACTACATGTGTTCCCCCTCATGCAATGGCTCCCAGGGGCCATTTTTTAACAAGACAATACTGAGCTTCACACTGCTAGGGTGTCAGAAGACTGTCTCCGCACTGTTACTACCCTTCGTTTGCCTGCCTGATCCCCAGATTTGTTTCCAATCAAACATATCTGGGTTCATTTGGGACGGCGAGTTGGGCATCCCACGAGTTTGAACGAACTAGGGGCAAGGTTTTAGCAAATATGGAATGAAATGTCTCAAGACATCATACAGAACTTGTATGTCTCAATGCCCGATCGTATAGCATCGTGCATTCGCGCTAGAAGGGGTTCAACAGGGTATTAAATCCTCCGTTCTTTTGCCTTTTTCTTTGAAACAAATTATCCTTTTTCTTTGATTTTCTAATCATTTACTTATATCAAAGTATTTATTAAGTGTGTAAAATTTCGTTTCATTTTGACGACTCCTTCTTGGTGTGCTAATTTTTTTGTCCATGAGTGTACATATTATGCAATTATTTTATTTATAATATAATGTAATATTATAATTATAATATATAAATATTGTTTTTTATATTATTTATTTATAATTTTTTTTTCTTCCTTTTTCTTGGTGCGCTAATTTTTTTTGTCCAGGAGTGTACATATTATGCAATTATTTTATTTATAACATTATATATTATAATAACTATTATATATAAAAATTGCTTTTTTATATAATTTTTTTTTTATTTTCCTTTTTCATAAATATTACAAATGTTATTTTTAATTTTTATTGTTATACTAGCTGACCCGGCCCGGCGTTGCACGGGCTTTTACGAGGGTTTAACTTAATCCCCATGTTAATTTCTCCTTTCTTTCTGACGCCAGAACTTCTGTGTGGATGTGACGCGTACGATGTGAGTGCATGGCCCGTGAGTGCGTATCATGCTTTCTCGTTTAACATTTTTCCCTTCTTTTCACAAAATCAGCACTTACAATATAATTTTTTCGAAATTAATTTTACTTCTTTTGTTTCTTTCCTCTTCACTTAGTCCGGCATTGCACGGCTTTTTACCGTGTGAATAACTTAATCCCCATGGGACTTTCCTGTTTCCCTCAGGACGATAGCACTTATGTGTGTATA
The DNA here is from genome assembly GCA_019973975.1 of Trichonephila clavata. Lineage (NCBI taxonomy): Eukaryota > Metazoa > Arthropoda > Arachnida > Araneae > Nephilidae > Trichonephila > Trichonephila clavata. The sequence continues at coordinate 18,631 of BMAO01010411.1, forward strand.
TGCGCGATGTGAGTGATTTCTTTAACTATGTCATCAAAACTTCCTTTTTCGAAATTTGTTCTTGCTTTGGTGTGGTAATTAGGAGAGATGGGTGAAAGCTTGGGTGTCGTTCTCATCACTTGACCGTGGTTGAAAATTTCGAAGCCCCTCGCCATAAACTATCGAGTAGGTGAACAGAGTGACTTTAAAAATCCCTCACTCACTTTTCATTTCTTTCGTTACAATTTTTAGGCCCCGGAAACGAAAATGTAGCTTTTTTAAAATAGTTGTATGTTGAAAAAGATAGAAAAGTAGAAATTTTTCAAATTACAAAATTTTACTACTATTTTAAATCTTGAAGTAAAATTGTGAGGACTTTTTTAAATGTTTCGACACACAGGAAAAATTTCAT
>BMAO01010412.1:0-125230 GCA_019973975.1 Trichonephila clavata
AACAGGCATCAGCCCCTCTGTACAGCGGGTCTTCAGAAGCAAGACTCGAACTCATGACACGTCGGCCACGAGCGCGTGACCATGACCATTAGGCTATCAAGGCCCCAACTTTTTCGTCTCTGAGAAAAATGGGGATTCAAGAGTAAAAGATTATATGTTACATGCCTACATATTTGTACAGCTATATTTAAATTTTTTTTTTCAAAAAATTATAATCGCTTAAGCTAGATTCATTAAATTTTTTTTGTCAAGACTTAGACTTTGTCAAGGCTTGTGTTAAGAAGAAAGACATACAGTTGTGGCCAAAATTGTGGACTCTTTTTTTAAATTGTTATGTTTTTCAATTTTGTATGCTTATAAAGTTTTGTTGCACAAAATGCAAACTCTTTTATATCATTTTAAGGGAATTTCGATTATAAATTTAATACTAAAAACAAAATGGTAATGTTTGCAATGCAAAAAAAGTTTGTGGCAATAACTATCGATATACATTAGATACTGGTAATAGCAGTGAGTTATCAGGGATTAGTGGGTTGCCTTTATTTTTTATTACAGTTTCACATTGATATTTCATTGAGCTGAAAATAGTTTTAAGCTCTTCTTTCGTTATTACATGATGCAAGGAAGCAATTATATCCTCAATAAGTTCCTTTTGATTTAATGGGTACCTCATTTGGGAAAGAGTTTTCAAACGGTACCGCAAGTTTTCGGTAACATTTATATCAGGACTGTTTCCTAGCCAGGACAATAATGATATTTAGTCAAGAACCAATGATATCAAATAAAAGAGTAGATTGGACACCTAGAAAGTGATGTTTTATGAGAAAGTGGTCTTTCCTACGTTAAATTTGCAACTTAGTGGGTGGGTCAGTGACTACATCTGGAGACTGAAAGTTTTGTTTAAGATGTCAGGAGACAAATTTAATAAAAAATAAAACAAGAAAAAGGTGCACCTCATTTGTTAATGACAGAAGAACAAAAATACTATGCCTTCAACAACGTAGAAGAATGTCATCACACACACAATGGTCTCAGAAGTGATTTGAATGATGCTGATGTTTCTGTCAGTTCAAAAACTGTCAAGAGAAGATTAGCAGATGTTAGATTAAGAGGTAGAATTCCACGAAAAAAGTCTTATATTAATTTACAGCAGCACTAAAAAAGACTACAGAAGTCAATGGAACACATTGATTAACTAATGCCTTCCCTTTCACGGGCACTAGATGGCACACTGTTGCGACACGTGGTGGCCGTTTATTGGACGGTCGAAGGATGACTCATTTTTAAATGGGTGTTCCTATTATTTTGTCCTATACCTGTAGATTTTGTTGTACATAATTTTCTTAATATAGAGCATAAATTTTAAAATGAACAAAAACGTGTGTGTGTCTGTGTGACTAAGCTGTTTGCCGAAACACTTCCAAGAAAACAAAAGCTTGAGCATGAAACGATGAAGTTGGGTTACCAGAATTTGACACAATTCTAAACTTTGGTGATTCTTACCAAAATGGCGGCGATAATACAAAAATATTGCAACTTTATTGGTTGGCTTAAAGTAACGTCGCACTATAACCAATACTATGTGTATTGGTGAGAGACTTCTTTATTTCGAAGCTCGGTCAAGTTACAAAAATGACACTTCAACTAACATTTCACTCTTCATGTTCGCATAAAAAATCTCATAAGATTTAATCTCAAGACAAGACAAAATGTCCGATCATAATAAAAGTAATAACAATATTTTTGTTTTATAATATTGTAGCTTTTATGCTACTTCCTACAGTTAGTAAAACAATATGTCTTGGAAGTGAGAAAGTAGTTTCAATAAATTATAAAAAAATCCCCAAAAAATGAGAAAAAGAATAGAAAAGAAGTTAAATAAAGACTAATTTATATCATGCTCTAAATGATTATGAACTACAAGTCGTATGCGTATAAATGACACATTCTTTTACTGATTATTAATAATTACGCATACATTGAATACACATATTTCACTTGAATGCATTTATTCCTCTTTAGTACATTTGGAAAAAATGTATTATGTTTTTCAGTCCAACTATTTTACTAAATGTTTTCTTTTTAACGTTTGGTTCTCAGAATATTGCTTTACCATAGTTCAGTTTTTCGTTACAGTTAATTAATATATCTCAGATAGTTACTTTAAATGCCTTCTATAATGCTAGGAACAATTAGTTCTAAGTGTACTGATCACATGTTTATTATTCTATGTACAGAAAAAAATGAAGAAAAAAGAACATTAAAGGGACATTAGGGGTGCATGTTGGGGGATAGAGAAGCATGTCTTTAGTATGCTGGATCTGCCAGACAGTCATATGGGAAATATCGACATCACGAGTGGTACATACTGGTACCGGGATTGTTCTGTGCCAGATCTAGCACAGTTTCCTCGTTGTATGGCGTTCTTACTCTTCGCTCACGTTCCTGTATGTTCATGACGAAAGATCCTCTGTTGGACAATCTCTGGTGCAAGCGTGCAAAGAAGATATGGCTGGAAGTTTGCCACCTAGAGTGCCGCTGGGCGTACAATCATGGTACTGCTCGTCTGTTACAATCAGCATCCCCGTATGTCAGATGCATATCAGTGAGCTCAGCTTTCGTACAACATTCCATTCTACTACTACTTTGTTGGCAGGCGAAATGAAGCTTTATAGCGAACGTAGCAACAAAAGCCGCATGCGTGCAGACACCATCATCCGATACTTAGGTTTATATAGAGCCGTTTATCGCGTACACCAACCAAAAACTTTCCAGTATTTTTGCTGCATTAAGAATAATAAAAAACATGCTTTCTCCTCTTATTCTCACCCTGACTTTCTTATGTTTAAGGAGGTTAATTTGAAGTTACAAGATGACACCGCATAAATATTATTGAAACAAGGATCATCATTTCAGAGTTTCTTGCCAGAATGAAGTTAAGGAGTATGATATTGGACGTAACGAATTTTCCAAGTTTCTCAATTTATCATTGACAATCTGCCAGGAAGATGACGTTTCAACCAATGCTCGACATTTAACTGGCATCTAATCAGATTTTGAAACTATATTTGAGAATGCTCTTATATATATGGTAATACCGCAGTAGGCAATGAATTCATATGGGCAGATTGAAAAATATGTCATATTACAAGAGGAATTGATCGGAAAAGACACTAACAAAGACCTTAAAGTAAAATTTAGAAATGGGTGTCAGCAATTTTTATTTTAAAAAGTTATACCTGTTACTATTTATCCCGAATTATGGAATATCCTGAGAAAGCTTTTATATCATATAAATTGTGTAATGACGTTATAAGTTGATAGTAAAAATGTTTTAAAGGGAAAGTTTATTTTATTCTTCTTAGCGCGTTTAAATAAAAGCTTGTTTTTAAAAAAAGTTTTTTTTTTACTTTTAATTTATTTTTTACTTTTTAGTTATCTCTGGATAGGTTTCTCAGCCTGCTCATCTCATTCAATGCTGGTTCACCATCCCTGGTTTAGCTGAATCAATTCTCACAAAAAGGGTATTAGACGAAAAACACAATTTTTTTTAAATCCGTAATTTTTAAGCAATTTTTTCAATCTTCATACAGATTTTGGGCAACATTGTTCTACACACGAAAAAAAAGTTTCGTGAAATTATCTTCATAAATGACGAAGTTATTAAATGTTTAGTTAAAATTTTGAGTATTTTTTGAAAAATCGTCAAAAAAAAGTTTTCGACATATTATTTTTTAAATGACTGATTCCAAAAGAGCAAAGCATGAGCTGTTTCAATACGGAATGTCGATTCATTTAAACGAAAAAAAATTCATGCACAACAGTTCAGACATCATTTTCATAAAAACGCGTATTTATTTTGACTCATTTTTTAAAAAAAAATCTTAAAAAATACAAATATTATTATTTTGTAAAAATTTATACCGTATCGTGGCAAAATAAATAATCTTTCCAATTCTGTAATTATTTTTTGTCTGAGTTTTAAAAAAAAATAGATTGTTGTTTTAAAAACCAAAACTCAAAAAAAAAAATCTCCTCTTCGTTCTTCATTTTGCGTCGCCCAGCATAGCGGAATAAACAGCACACAGGGATAAAACAATTATGCGTCTTAAGGTGTTTATCTTTTTTAACTAATTGCAATATTGGAATATAAATGGTCAAAACATGCATTGTCATCCAAACTAAATGTGTATACAAAATTTCAGCTCAATGGGTTGAAGATATCAACTTCAAAATTGAGTTGCAAGATTCTACACGAACAAATTACATACATACATACATTGCAAGTTAAATAAAAGTTTGTAAAAAAAGATTCTATCTTTTTAAATAATTAGATTTATAGGTAAAGTATTTCTCTTTAAATTACTGACCTTTATAAGAAACTCAAAACTTAACTGTGCACCTTTATAAAAAAGGAAGACGAATTGAAAATATCTGGCAAAGAGTTTGATATCAAGAGAAATAAAATTAAAAAAAAATATTTGTAAAATGACATGATTCAAAAAACACAAACATCACACTAAAAAACCAATTTTTTAAAAAAAATAATCGCAAAAAATATTAAAATTAAAGTATAATTAATTTTGTAATATATTTTAAAAAATAAAAAAAGCACATTTATTTAAAAAACAAATATTTTTATCAAATCTGTATTTTTTTTTAGAAATACTAAGGAGCCTCTGCTATCCGCATAACGGTGGAGCAATCCCAATGGACTAAATTCATGTGATGTCATAATCACATGATAATTTTAAACCACGTGTTTTTAGCCAATCAAGTTTAAAAACACATGTGACGTCATAGTCATGATAAATGCAATTATCTATTTTCAGCAAATCAGTTCATGCATTTCGTTGTTGCCAAATTACGCTTTTTACAGAAACCTTTTTTTAAAAAAATTAATATTTGTCACTTTATTTAAAAGTACATGTATAAAACAAGACTTTTTTTTTTTAATTTTAAAATCTTTTTGCAGAAATTTCTTTTTATAACTCTTGACCATCTTTACCCAATTATGCAATTCGAAATTTTACCTAAGTTTTACAAATAGAATAAAAAGTACGAGCTATATAGTTTACTGTCCGTTTTGAATTCAATGTAGAACACGTGTTTATATTATCATGTGACCGTCATGAATTTAGTCCATTGTACAAGTTATACAACTGCTCATTTGCTCAAATTGTAAAACTGTCATTTCCATGTATTGTGTACTTCTACTTATTTGTTCTTTTTTTCGCAAAGTTCGTTTTTGGCGCTCCTCTTCAGTTAAATTCATCACTGAAGCTGCATCGTTCTAGACTTCATTGATAAACTCCTCAGATTTTGATAAACCTACAGCTCCTGCAACTTATTAGAAAGAAAGTATATATATACAGGGTGGCCATAATTAAACTGCGAGTGTTCAAGGAGTGCTGGAGCGAAAACCACTGCAAATATTCCAGTGAGATTTGGTATCAACACGTTTCAAAAGATGCGCAAATCAAATATGCAAAGGAAAAAAAAATCGCCATTTTCACCCGATAGATGGCGCTGTACCGTATTTCAACGCTCATCGGTGGTATAAACAGCTTCCAAAACCGAGAGACAGAGCATGACATTCTAAGAGGCATATAAACAATACAAAACATTACTTACAGTTAATCAAAATTCCATACAATTCGCTTCAGTAAGTGAATTTTTACAGTATCATGTAATCACAAATTTATGTAAATTAGATCACAAATTAACCAATCCATAAAGACGCTTTGGAAAACCATTATTTATTCAATGAAATTTTCACATGGTGTGCTTAATATGCGAACTACCAGATGCAACCACATGCTGAAAAAGTAAGACAGCATGATCCACCGTCACTTGCAATGCACGTTCCTTCTTATTCAGAGTCATGTTTGACGCTTACTCAATGTGATCTTGTTTTTATAGTGTTCGATGGGCTTAGAATTTGCATATATGCCATCGATAAGCATTGAAATAAGACACAGCGCCATCTATCGGGTGAAAATGGCGATTTTTTCTTTCTTTGCATATTTGACTTGCGCATGTTCTGAAACGTGTAGATACCAAATTTCACTGGAATATTCCCGGTAGTTTTCTCTCCAGCACCCCTTGAACACTTGCAGTTTAATTATGGCCACCCTGTATTCAGTTCCTTTGTTGTTAATAAGTCTTCGTATAAGACAACGCCTTTCTTCTCAAGCAATGATTCCAGTCGAGGCAATCGTTGCGACATTTTTCTGCGAAAGCTAGCAAAATAATGTACTATTGCAACCGTATTGGCGACATAAAATGATACGAAGCACATAGTTGCTAATTCAGCGCGTATGACGCTTTCCAACTTTGTGAGTTATGTTGAACGTTGGCATTATTGCAATAGTACGTAATAAATTTAATACAGCATCACGGGAAATTTTTTTACATAGAGAAAAATAATAATTTTCTAAGAAAAATTAATTTTTTAAAATTTCTTAGAACAGTTAAAACAAGGTTAATTTTGTATACGATTAACATATTAAAACTGCATACCAACTGGTTATAAAGAGCAGATCTCATATAATTTTGTACTTTTAATACTTACGTGATTTCTAATATACACTGCTGGCCACCGTAAATGCAACACCAAGAAAGACAAGAAAATTTATTTTGTAGATAACATGTTGACCAGGCATCAAATGATTAAATTTATAGACTTCTGTGAAGTGTGGTTCCTGCCGGAATCAGTAGCCAGAGTAGACGCCATTGTTGGAGATCACCACTGCCACACGCCTCGGCATTGATTCAAAGAGACTTTGGATTTGTTCTTGGGGTACAGCAGACCAAGCAGCTTCCACACGTTACCAAAGCTGATTTGGTGTCGCAGCTGGGGGTGTAATCTGGATCAATCGTTGAGCAACCATGAATCACATGTTTTCTATCGGCGAAAGATCTGGACAGCGAGCCAGCCAGGGAAGCAATTCAATCTGGTGATTGACGAAGAATCTTTGGAGAATGCGTGCCACGTGTGGTCGCGCATTTTCCTGTTGAAATATGGCTGTGGCCAAGCCCTGAAGGTAAGGAAGGACAACTGGCTCCAACACCTTGGAGATGTAGCGCTGGCTGTTTAAAGTACCGGCAATGCGTACTAGAGGAGTGCGAGAGTGATATCCAATACCACCCCATACCATAATACCCAGTGCAGGACTAGTGTGGCGATGCATAACGCAGCTGTTCAGCATCATCTCTCCAAGGTAACTCCAGAAGCGAATTCGACCATCGTGGTGTTGCAGACAGTTGCGTGACTCGTCAGTAAAGACAACTCCATTCCATTCTGCCACCCACATCCTTCTTTCATCGCACCATTGGCGGTGGAGACGTCTGTGGTTCTGCGTCAAGAGTAGACCAAGCAATGTCCGTCTTTCGGACAGACCACTCTACTGTAAACGGCGTCGAACGGTACGCGCAGACACTGAATGATGCGTTACAGACTCAATGTGCTGTGCTATGGTTCGTGATTTGACTGAGTGATCCGTCACTGCCATGCTCACAATTTGCCTGTCCTCACGTGAAGTGGTGCACTGAAGTGGATGTTGTTGACGACGTCGGTCCGTCGTACCCTCCTGCCTCCAACGGTCACATATCCGCATTACAGTTGTTTCGTTTCGTCCAACACGACTACCGATTTCCCTGAAAGATAATCCACAATCTCGGTAGGCCACTATCCTTCCTCTGTCGAACTCGGATACTTGATCAAATGCTGATCGCTGTTTTCTACGAGACATAACTGATCGTTTTTTGAAAAAACCACAAGAAAAACACAATTGCCGAACTTGAAATCGTCGAAATCTCCAAGCCTTAAATAGCGCTTTGAGGTGACGCCACAGGCGTGCGTGATGTGTGTCTGCGCTGAAATTCTAATCATTTGCATATCTCACCTCCGTTAATGCATGTTGTAAATTTCATGTAATTTGCAGGCTTCCTTCAGGGTGTTGCATTTACGGTGGCCAGCAGTGTACATATAACATCCTGTATATTTTTGGCTATTTATTTGTCGTCTCTAACATCAATATTATCTCACTCGAATTTATCGTGACATTTTTGTGTGTAAAATACATCGTAAAAAAAATCCTAAAAATACTTTTCTGTATTGGTGATTTATTTTTACTCTTCCCCTCAAATAACTATTTACGACTTCAGTCGCTATCATATCATTTAGTAGATTTTTTTTCTTTCAATACAAAATTCTTTTATAATTCTTTATGTATTTATACTGAGCATTTTCTACATCAGTGGATTCTTAAAAACATGTCGGCGGCAAATTCTTAAATCTTCTAAGCAAATGCATTGGATATTGGAATATAAGCATCATTCTATCTACTTTCCGCAATGCATTTGTTTTTAGCAACTTTTCTAACCGGGGGTTAAATAATCTGATTTTTCATTATCTTATAAAAGGTCTAAGATTTCCAACAGGTTGAAAAGGTGTTTTTTAGAAGTTAGACATCAAAACCATAAAAAAAGAAATATAATTATTGAGGAAGAAGAAATAACATATAAAACTGGAGAATTGTAAGTTTTTTAATATTTATTTTACATAACTTATAAGAATATTTTTTAAATGTGTTTTTTGAAGAATGAAATTTTCTCGATAATTTTTGCACAAAAAAATGAAATATCTTTAAAACTATCCAATAAAATTCAATGAAATTTTTAACACTTATGTTATGAGCCTTTACAGCAGCGCTTATCCCCCCCCCCTTCTTTCTTTTTTCTTTCCGCGGTTCGGTCAACATTTGATGATTTTACCACGGCCCGCTGAGGGGAGGGGGATGTTACCTGCAAGCCTTCTAATAAAATACAGTTACACCAAAAGTGAATATAAAATGACTTAGCTTGGGATATAAAATGACTTCCATGGAAAGTCGCACAAACCCGAGAGAAATAAACCACGGTAAATAAAATAGAAATAATTAATAGATTCTTGGGTGGCTCGGTACCATTTGATCCACGAACCAGTCCGCGGCTCAGGGGTTGGAGAGTACTGTTTTAGAGTGTAACAAACTGTAGGTTTTTTAAGATAGTTACATTTAATCACATTTTACTCTGTCATTTTTAACTTAGAACATAAGTAATTTTGACGAAAAATTATTAACGCCAAATGTGAACACTTATAAAATATTTGTTTCTTAAAATGTTTTTTACCCTGATGTTTGTCACAGTTCAGAGGAATCAAGAAGGATATCAATGAAATGAAAATTATATTATGTCTAATGTATTTTTATTTTTGCTGTTTTTCTTAACGTGAAAATTTTAATAAAATTTTATAAAAATGGTATTTTTTTAAAAGCAAGGGGGTGATACTTATTTATTTAATAATTATGACTCTTTGAATTAATTTATCTTCTTTAAAATAATAAAATATTTGTGAAAATCTATTTTTGAAAAATTGGTTTCCGATCCTAGTCGGGTGCCTTAAATATTGAATTACATTATAAAAGGGAATAAAGTTAGTAATTAGTATGCATTAATATTGATATTTGGCTTATTTTTATACCAGTATAAGGATTCTTCAGTGATAATAGTACTTAAAAATGATATTGGAATGATTACGATAAAAATATGTGGTTAATTTCAATATGTGCCTCAAAATTTTTCAAAGCTTAATTTATGAAAAAAAAAACTTGTATTAAATTTAATTCATTTTCAGGTAAAAATTAAAGTTTTGCTTCTCTTTAAAATAACAATATTCCTTTACTTTTTGTTAAAAATTATTATTATTTTTTATAATATTGAAACAACTCTTCTTTAAAAATGTAAATTTAAAAGAAAAAAGTGCTTTTTCACATACGTAAACTTTAAAAAAATTTGTAGCACTCCTGTTGGCATAAAATAAGAAATTGATTTGAAATTAGGAACCATATAAATATTCATCAAATATTTATTTAACAATTTTATCATATTATTGTATTAATTTATTTTCGTGAAACATATATCGTCGCTTTCATGTTTTCTTTTTCTGTTTCAACCTATTTAATACTAAAAAAAAACTGCTAAAGTATACTTCGACATTTTCTTAAGATATCATGGGCACATATCGTATGTGTTTTTTAGCAGAACATTTCATAAAAGAAATCGTAATTAATGGAAGGCAATGGATTGGAAAATGGGTTTGCACGAAGTAATTGAATTTCAATGCATTTTTTAATTAATCAAAAAGTGAGCTTTTCTCTGAAAGTTGCATTTTTATTTATAACGTAAGGTCTTTCTCAATCTTAATTACACATAAAAGAAATACATGTCATTTTTAATGACTTACGATTTGTAATGCTCAGTTTCCGACACACATTTTACCAAAAGTAATCAACCGTGGAAGAAGAAACTAAAACTTGGTGGGGGATATTATTAATATGAACGACACTCTCTTTTTGAAATGTTTGAAAAGCCAAATAAAAGCCCACATAGTAGAACATCTAAAAATTTGATGCCTTACCATAAATCATATCACGAAAATATTTTCAAAGAAGAAACCAACGCACGTCAGAATTCCTTTCAAAAAATAACCATTAGTTACCGAATGTTTCGAAGTGGGTTTGATAAAAACTACAAGAACATTTCAAATCGTCCGTTGCAGAAAAAAATTATAAATAGTCCATCTTCTCTTTATATCATGTTTCCATTAGTCATCGTCATTTATCTTCAAAAATATTTCATTTTCTAATTGGAAGAGACAATGAAATAGCAAGACATTCGTAAATTAAACACAAGTTCATTTAAAAGAAGGGGGGGGGATTGTCTCAGTCCGACGGATGTTATAAATGTACGTCACCAATCGACGATGTTCATCATTTAATTTCATCTCGAAGTTTTCATAGCCGTAGGTGATAATAATTTGGATCTTATTAATTCGGATCACGATCTGAAGATAACACGGTCGCTCTTTTAATAAATCCCGATTTACATCGGAGGAAGAAGAAGATTAGAGCATTTCGGAATGATTTACGGTCAGATAAAAAGCACCCCTCAAGATTAATATTTCGCTCGTCATCTCTTGCTTTATTGTGTACCGTCGAAATGCTCTATGACCGACTCGTCGCGCCATCTCTTGATCAAAAGAGCTACTTTTGAAGAACAAATACTGTTTATTTTATCAGCATTAGCGATGATTTTTTCCCCCGGCATTTTATGCTTAGGCTAAAAATCAATGAAAGTTTTAAAAAGATTTGTTATGCATTTTTGCGCGTCAAATTTATTTAATAGGTATAAAAATAAGTTGTGTAATGTTCTAACCGTAACAGTAGAGTAACGGAAAATATAACCCCCCCCCCGCCCCTTCAAAGTTAAGTTTTGGGCTCCAAGCTGGATTTTACAAAGAATAGCAAAACCATAACATTATGGTGTCAGTCAGACTTTGGGCCCCTCTGAAATATTCCCCCGACCCCCTCCCACCAACGCGGCTGTAGGCGGGTACGTTACGCCACTGAAGCGTAACTAAACAAATCAAACTCAATTGTTGAAGGCAGTGACGTACACAAGGGGATGGAGGTTCAAATTCCCCTCCCCATAAAGTCTATGGTAGAAACTAAAAACTTGTTGGTCTATGGCAGTGGTCTTGAAACTTTTTCAACTCACGGAACTCTTAGAACTTGAAAGTGCTTTCGTTTGAACTCCTAGAACCAGAAAGTGTTTTCGTAGAACCCCATTCCATTACACGTACGTCGAAGAATATGTCTCAAAATAATATTTAAAGTTGATCAACAGGTTATAGTCATTTTATGAAAGGCAATTGAAAAAAATAATGCATTTATTTTTTAAAATTCTAATCTAATTTTTTAAATATAATTACTCATTAATAATATTAATTTGTGATTCAAGTGTCACCTACCCATGCATATTATTTAGTAACTGTGTCCTAGTATTTTTTTACACAAACTGTCGAAGTCCAGGTCTATTGAGATTAAATGCAATCGCATTACATATTCTAAGGTTAATTAGTTTTTGTACTTGGTTTTTATAGCCACTACGTTGAGAAATATATTTCACTTAAACACAATGTTCTGAATGGCATTAAAATGTTTATAGTTGTGTGAGAAATCCCGTGTATTTTGCATGAGAGAGAGAATTTGCAACCTAAACTTTAAAAGCTGTTCTTGATTAAATTTAGATTTTAACATCAACTCTGTTGATATATTGTTCCCTTTCGTTCATTATGGGTGTAATTTTCGAAAAATGTAAAAAGGTGCATTTTCCATTAGAAAACTATTTAGTTTTGCAAGACATTGTGCTTACTAGAGAGTATAAAATTATCTCGTGGAACCGGAGATAGTAAATAATAGCATATTCAGAATCGAATAGGAAGTATATGTATATAGATAAAACGTTTTAATATTCTTTTATTTATTATGATAAAATTTAAAAAAATTGTTACAAAATACAGTTATCCATGAATAAAATTTTCAGTTTTAATGAATAGGGAAGGAAGAGGAGGGGGGGGGTTAAGTTTAGATACTTGTAACTACACTCATGTCCATAAATTAAGGATAATTCAGAATCACACAGAAATTGAACTCTAAAATAAAAATTCCACCTGTGGAATTATCACACACATCTTGAAGAAGAATATGCAAATTACAGGAAACCACCAGATGGCGCGGATAGTACGTCACAATGACGAGAGTGTAAGAGAAGGGTATATAAGGAATGGTGGCAAAGAAGTAAAATTGTTCACAAGCGCTTTAAAAGCCTTTCAGTGCAATAACCGCATAGTTATGGCACAAAGGAAGCATTTGGATGATTTTTTATGTGGTAGAATTATCGGACGACTGAAATGTGGACGTACCCAGCGGGAAGTATCCGAGGAACTTGGAATCGCCCAGAGTGTCATCTCCAGGCTTTGTCAACGATTCCAAGATGATGGTAATGTGAGTAGATGTTACAGCACAGGTCACCCCCGAGTTACAACGCCGAATAAGGACCGGTATTTGGCAGTTACTGCCAAAAGAAACAGACGGATCACAGCATCAGACTTATCTCGTCAGCTCTCTTCAGCTACCGGTACGACAGTTTCAAGGCAGACTGTTTACAGACGCTTAGGGCACATTGGTCTATATGCTCGTAGGCCTGTCAGATGTGTTCCCCTTACCGCAACTCACTGTCACCTGCGATTTACCTGGAGTAGAGAGCATGCATTGTGGACACCGCAACAGTGGTCTTGTGTGATGTTTCCGACGAGTCCAGGTTTAGTTTGCAGTCTGATTCTCGCCGGACTTTCATATGGAGAGCGCCAGGTACCCGTTACCACCAAGAGAACACCATTAAACGACACCGTTACGGTGGTGCAGGATGGCTCGTTTGGGGAGGAATTATTCTTGGTTCCAGAACTGACCTGCATGTTCGAGTGTAACGATGACAGGCCACATCTATCGGATGTCATTCTGGAACAACATGTACGTTTTTTTCGGGGCGCCATGGGTGCTGCATTTCTGTTTATGGATGACAACGCCCGTCCTCATCGTGCAAACATTGTAGACGAATGCCTTCAATCGGAGGATATCACCCGTATGGATTTGCCAGCATACTCACCGGACTTGAATCCAATAGAGCATGTGTGGGATATGCTTGGCCGACGAATTGCAGCCGTCAACCCCTCCCACCTGTCAACTGGAACTTCGGAAGGCATTACTTGATGAGTGATGTAATTTTCCCCAAGATCAGATTGATAATTTGATACTCAGTATGCGTAGGCGTTGTAAGGCCTGTATTGCATCGTCCGGGAGACATACTCCGTATTAACCATCCAACTAAACATGTTATACTGTTTTTTGTAAATAGGTTCTTTTTTAAAATTTGCTCCAGGGAGTAAAAATCGCAATTTTTATTAATTATGTCAAACATGTAGCATCTTTTTTGCTCTTTACCTTTTGTTTAATAAATAGACTTTACAAATAAGTCAAATTTGTTTTGCTTCTGTCTCTTTCTTTGCCTGAACTTCATTATCCTTAATTTATGGACATGAGTGTATATATACTTCATAGAGAACGTGAATCCATTTTGCATACATATTTATTTCTCCTCGATTTTTTTATTTTGACTCGTGGAACCCCTGGGTATGCCTTGTGGAACCTCAGGGTTTCGTGGAACACAGTTTGAAGACCACTGGTCTGTGGCATAGACCAGAGTTTACCAAACTTTTCCAAACTTTTTTGACCCTTTGCCATGTTTTTCGATTTTGGGTAGACCCCCAAACCTAATAATGAATTTTTGAAAGTTTATCAACTGAAAGATATTTTTGACAGCTGGTAAAGAACTATTCTTACATTGAAATATTTAAATTTCTAACTGTCGTGAAGTATAGTGTTTAAAACCTAATACACACATGTTAATTAAATAAAAATTTAATTAATACTTAAAATAACTGTAACATAAAGTAACTGAGCAACAAATGGGATTGATGAATCTGGTGCTTCATCCATTCTGGTGTTTCTAAAATTGTTGATATCCGTTTCTAATTTTTACTGTAAGATATTAGTGCCTATTCTGATCAGTTCCTCTTGTAATATGACATTTGTTCTTTCTGTCAATTTGATTATATTAATTAATTGCCTTCTATGGTATTACCATATATATAGTCAACACATTCTCAAACCTAGTTTCAAAGTTTGAATAAAAGATATTCAAATGTTGAACGTAGGTTAAAACGTCCTTTTCCTGGCAGATTGTTTGGGACAAATTGAGAAACTAGAAAAATTCGGGACTTCCAATAATACTCTCCCTAACTTAAGTATGGCAAGAAAGGCCGAAATGATGGTCCTTGTAACTGCAAATTAACTTCATTAAATTTAGTAAATAAATCTGTTTAATAGGTAAATCTGGTTTCCACTTGATTAAATTTTCTTTTAAAATTAAAGTCCTGATCTGGTTTAGTGAAAGTCACTATCGTAGACCCCCATTTACTTCTCATGGAGCCCCTTGGGGTCTATATAAACCACTTTGGGAATCACTGGCATAGACTAAAATATTTTACTTTACAGATTACCCCTCGGCGCTTTCGTCTGCGTGTTTTTAAGAATGAAAACACCTCTCATGAGAGTGGCCTGTGGAGGGAAAAAACTGTAAAACAATTTTAAAAGAACAACAGAAAAAGTATTTAAATCGCAACACTAAAAAATAAAGCCATTAATGTGATACATCCCATTCCATCATTTTTTTTTTTTTTTACTAATTACAAAATGATCCAATTTCTCACTGAATACGGTAACTTAAAAAGTTATTTGAATATATTTGATTTGTTTGCGTCTTCTTCCTGCGACTTTAGCGTTGGTGGCGAAAAAGAAAAAAAGACGTATATTCCTTCTAATTTTGCTAGTGAAAGAGATTTAAGATTGGCACATTAAAGCATTAATATGAATTTGCCTCCAGATTTTTTCCAACTTTATCCACCAAAGGTGCTTTGGACCATTTTTGTCGATTCATCGTAAATATTTGTAATCCTTCATAACTTTCAAATTTACCTCTTTTTCTTTATTTTCTTTATTCCTTTTGTAATGTGTGTTTCAGCCTTACTTCTCTAAGCCATGTGTGATACCTTGTGGTGCACGAGGAATTGCAAATGTTTTCAATAATAATAATAATAATAATGAAACATTAAAAAGATATAATTACTTTTTTATAAATTTTAACTTTATGTATGATATCAATTTCCAAAATAATTTTTTATTGTTACCTACATAATTTGAAAAAGTCTTTATCACCGCTTTGATTGCTCAGGTTTGTCCTCGCCATTTGAGCACAGTTCAGAATTAATAGTGTGACCGCGGTAGCCAAGTGGTCTAGGCATCGGATCATGGCTAGCGTGTCATGACTTCGATCCCAGTACCACTAAAGACCCGCCGTGTAGGGGAGCGATGCACGTTAAATCTGTCAAAAGCAAGCTCAAACGTTCTCCCGTTGGTGTGGTGTGTTAGTTAGGAGAGAGGGTGCCATATCAGGTATCGTCCCCGTCACTTGACCATGGTTCAAAATTACGCGGACCGTCGCCAAAAGCCCTCGTGTAGCTGAACAGTGCGACGTTAATATTCACTCTCTCAGAATTAATAGGATCGTCACCAATACCCTAGAGTAGTTTAAATATGAGACGTTAATAATCAATCTATAAATAATGTCTTTATCAAAACGAATTAGAAAATTGAATTAATTAGAATAATTAGAAATTTGGATATCTTACTTCTACTTTCTTAGATTAGATTTCTTAATCTCTCTGCAATCTCACGAGCAGCTATTCAGCAGTTTGTATCAATCAAAACCCTTATTTTGCCTTCATCAGCTACAACTAGCCTTAGAAAATATGTTGCATCATCAACATCAGAATTCCCGGAAGGAAAACTAAGTTCACGCTATTCTAAACGCTAAAAATAATCATGAAATCAGAAAACAAAATAGATAATACATTTTAAATCTGAGTCTTTTTAGCTGTCCTTCCATCGTTGGTGCCCTTTTTAAAATAGACAATGACTACAGCATGGACATCCTATATTCGGATCGTGCCATGGATGTTGCCACGGCAGTGATTCACGCCTTTAGCAATATTTGACTATCTCTTTATTTTGTTATTTACACCTTTGCACTCTGTCATATATATACACGACAACAACAACAACAAATATGAGTCCTCAAAAAATATAGGACTTCAGCGAATCCATGTATGCTTTCTTTTTCTTTGATTGAAAAGAAAATCTGTTAATTGTTGAAATAAAAATACATTTACTATATAAATTTAAAATATGCATAGTACCTACTATACATTCTTTAATATTTTATGTTTATACATGTACTTTTGTTTCTATTTGCTTATTTTCGTTAAATTTGTTAATTATTTTGTACTTATATTTATTTAGCATATATGAAGAAGCGGGTCAAGGCAAAAAATTACTTATTCATGCTCTTCTAGCTCTCCACAACTGATAAATACTAAGTTTTGCCTAGTGAAGCAGCAGCTGCTATTTCGTTATTTGTTAAGCGTTGTTCGTGTATTTTCCCTACCGTGCTATAATTTTCTTTAACGTAACATCTCAAGGACTACAGTAAACGATAGTTTTATATTCTTCGATATGCATGACTACCTTAGACAATACGCTTTTTACTGTTGTTGTTTTTATTTTCATTTTATTCTTTTTAATCTTAACACAAAACTCAAAGATTTTTGACAATAGCGATCGGGCGAAGTTGATTAAGGCAAAATGGTGATTTCACAATCATGGGTGCTTTTCGCTATTTTTTTTTCAGAGAGGGTGTATTTTTGTGCCTATTTTATTTATGTTGCTGTATTTTTCATTTTTAAGAAATCTTAAAGACATGTTGCAACAAAGCCTGCGTTAACTTAATGGTCACACATCGAGGGCATATCACTACAGTTGATTCAGGGAACTATTGAGTACTGCTTATTTTAAAGCAACTACAGTCAGAAATGTAGTTTAAGCATACGAGGAATGGGAAACCGAGTTTCATGATTCCTTTGAGTTAAACAAGCAGGATTTGGCTTCAGCAAAACTGTATATCATGAGTAGCCAAAAGTTAGATACAGTGAGATTTATATAGACAGCCCATGATGAGATTTATATAAATCCTCCATCAGAAGAGTGGGTAAATAATTGTACGAAAACTACTTAAGCATGGGAGGAGGAAAATTTATACGATTTATGTAAATAAAGAAGTACTGAGAGAGATTTTTAGTTCTATTAAAATTTACTATGAACTAAAATTTTCAAAACAATGCCTTGCATTATATGCTGTTAAAATACATATATGATAAGGATTAATTAATCAAAGTATTACCTTGTACTTTCTATAGTATATACTGCTCAAAACAATTAAAAGATATTGAAAATCTTACTTAAAATAACGGTATAAATGAAATTTTTTTTTGTGTGTGTAGAAAAGGGAAGAAGGGATCACACAAATGCAAATTTTTCTCATTTTCAAACTTTCGAGTATGCAAATTTTTAGTTTTACGTCAAAAAGGACACTTTAGCGGCCGCGAATAGAAGCTGACTTTCAATTTAATGAAAGACAAAGCAGAAAAGAATGATCGACCCTCGGCGAGTGCGTTGTTTCGATGAGTGCGATGTCTTGGCAAAGTCATTTAACCGATTCAGAAGCTTGTAGAGTTGCTGGTCGGTTAGAGAGGGGCTAAAAATAAGCTGAAGTAGCAGAAGCTACAGGAGTTTCACAAAGTATGGATTCCAAGCCCTGGAAACGTTTTTGGAGACTAAAAAGGTAGGCCGAAAGCCAGGTCAAGGTCGTAGAAATGTAACGACTTTCAATGAAGATTGATATTTAACTCTAACGGCTCGGAGGCACGGAAATATGGAGAATGCCACTCTTCTTCAACAATACTTTCGCTCGGCTACTCTCTTTCTCTCTCTGGTACTACAGTTTCGATACAAACTGTCCAAAACCGGCTCCACGCAGTAGGTTTTTATGCTCACCGATCAATGTTATGTGTTAGTTAACAGCAAGGCACCATCGCGTCCGCAGGGAATGGACAACAGTGCATTTAAACTGAAGGAGAAATGAAATGCTCAACATTCTTTTCTCTGAGTCCCGTTTTTCTGTTCATTCTGATAATAGTCGTATATTCACCTAGAGGGAACGTGGCATTAGAAACAGTCCTCGCATTCGTGTACGGAAGAGACAGATTTGGTGAAGGGGATATAATGGTCAATTTTGACATCTCTATTGATGGGTTCACCGATTTCCACATCATTCGAAATGGAGCTCTGATCTCTCACCGATATAGGGAGGAAATTCTTAGCCCTTTGCCCCTTACGCTGCAGCCATTAAAGATGGATAATAATTGTTGGTCATATCGGGCTAATTTTCGGGACAATTTCCTTTTCGATGAAGAAATCATACGAATGGAATGGCCAGAGTATTCTCCGGACGTGAACCCAATACAGCATGTTTGGGACATTCTATGCAGACGAGTTACTTGCCACCTACCATCCCTAAAAGCTCTCCAAGAACTAGAAAAGGGCTCTTCTGGAGGAGTGGGAGAGAACACTCTAGTTTCTCATTAATAGCCTCATTGACTCCATGCTTCAAAGGTATTCAACGTTGTTGTCTATTCGAGGAAACCATACTTTGTACTAAAAATTATTTTCTTTCGAAGAAACACCTTTTTTGTTTGTTTTCTCTCATAGGCATAAGTTGTGGTACCCCCCCCCCCCTTTTTTTTGTATCCAAATGCTCAATAAAATGTAATTTTTCCTGCCAAACCTGTGTCATTTTTTCGCATAGAGCCAACCGCGTCTGTCGACTATGTGTGATTCGTTTAAATAATTCTCCAGCCGCAAGATTCCCCCACAACCTCAAAGTCCTTAAATTGTTTTGAGAAGTGTATAGAAATGTATTCATCTTTAATCAGAATTGATATTTTGCCTCAGTACATGGCAAAGAAGACATTTTTGCTTTATTTTTTGATGGCAAATCTTAATATCACATTTAATCATTTTCTTAGTAAAAATTTTTTTTATGTACTATGTTTTTATAACCATTTTCATGCATTGTCATCCATTTCTGAGCTATAGTCCAAATTTCAAGTCTCTAGCTCATCGGGAAGTTAGTTCAAAATCAATTACAAAATTCCACCCTGACAGACCTACAAGAAAGCGAGTTAATAAAAAACCTTGGTAACCTAAGGGCCCCTCTTTTACTCCAGAGCCACGAAATTGTATAGACGCAACTCGACCCACGCTATCATCGGGTGGTATTTGTTCGTGTAAATTCGTGTAAATTTTGGAGTTACGGGCCCCTTTGTTGAAATCGGAGCCCGCCTCCTCGGGGCCCGGGTTCGAGACTATAATTTTTTTTCACATTTTCATGCATTGTCATAACTAGATACAATACGACTAAAAAAGGTCATTTTTGCAAAGCACTCGAAGAAAAATAGTTTATATTATAAAATGACTTTGTTAAAAATGATCAACTATTAACTCGTCAACTTGCCTCGGTCTCCCCTAATTATAATTCTACCCACTCTATATGTCAAATCAAAACTACGTGAAAAATATGCAAATTAGCTATCAGATCTGTATCTTAAAAATTATTTTAAGTAGTGTAATTATATTTCTTAAATCGTTAAACATAAAAATATCTTTGCGCTGTTCAAAATGTAACGTAACAGCATTAATAAACTTTAATAATTTACCGAATCTTTGATTTCGTTAAAACTAAAAGTATTTAAAATTATCGTTAAATATTTTAAAAGATCTTTTTATTATTTTTTTTCGCGACAAAAAAAAAGTTGGGGATCCATATTCGATAACAAAAACAGAATAATGCATAGAAAACCGTTCAACTCAATTTGGTTCCAAAGCATCTTCAAAAAAGTCGAAAGGAAAAATAATTGTTTAAGCATGAAAGCACCAAAATGTATCATTCATTAGTTACCATTATAGGATACCAAAAAATATTTCCTTATCCGAGGATATATTTATGTATATGTATCTGTGTAATGAGTGTAATAAGCGTAATGATTTTGTATTTCAATTTTCTTAAGAAGAATTTTCTTTAATTTTTTATGATCTGAAACCTCTACGACATCATGTGATGTTTTTTTCTAGTCACCCGCCTAAAGTGAAATATAATTTTAACTGCTATATTAGCTCTTAAAAAAGTGTCGTGTTGTCAAATTATGGGAGGGGGAGAAGATGCAGTATTATATCAGACACTGTATCTGACTAATTAGCAAGCTAAGCCCCGGAAATCACAAGAGTAGAGAAAGTTCTAAAATTTCTAGAATCTATATAAATAAAAATGGATGGTTATATATATGAAATCACTTCACACTCCAACACCGTTCAGACGATCACTTTGAAAATATGCATGCATATGTATTTTTTGCGGAGAGGGTTTTTGTCCTATCCTATTGTTGCAGCTCCTCACCAGGTGGCGCTACAGCGTATCAACTTCTGCACCGTTCAATCAATCGCCAAGCTACCAATGTGGTCGCCAAAAAGGATGCCAACTTGGCTCTATCACCAACATTTCGCTATGTTTTCATTGAATCGCCATTATAATGTAAGGAACGGCGTTGCTTGCGAATATTATAATTTTAACATGAGATAAGTACAACAGAAAGTAATATTAACGTACTACAAATCCAGATATAAATTATTTACACTATTTTAAGCGTTCATTACACAAAATTTGTAACAATGTGTTACTTTTACTGAGCAGAGATTAGCTTAGGAAGGTGTTTTCAAAAATCGACTCACATAAGAGAATTACGGGGCGTTATAAATTTTTTAAAAAAAATCCTTTTTCTCAGCTTTTAGATTTACAAACTTAAAATTTTTACAAATATGTGTTTTTTGTTTTTTTTTTTTTGTTGTTCAGCTGAGATATGCAAAAAAAAAGTTGTTGGTTTTTTGTTTAATTCGCAATTTACGTAAAATTAACTCCTTAAAAACTTCTTTATCCTTCAATCTGGATTGTTTAATTTTTCAATCCACCTGTGCGAAGAACGGATATACCAGCTAGTCTATATCTAACGTCATACATTTACAGAAATTGGCTGCCTGGACACAAAATACGTACAATTTTGTAATACTTTCAAAATTAAAAAAAGAGAGAAAGCCTTTTTTTTCTTTAAAAAAATACCCAATTGTGTGTGTGTGTATATATATATATTGTTTCTTTTTTATTAAATTAACAATTTTTTACATTTCAATTTTTATATCTGTTGAAAAAATTGCTGGTAAGCTTTTTCTTTAATGTGTTATTGGAATATTTCCACTCCTCCACGCGAGAAATCAGAAGACTAAAACATATATATATTTTTTTTTTGCTAAAACAATTTACATTTTTGACGTAATTGTCTTGAATCAAACCCTAAAATTTCATATCAATCTAATAATTAGTTTCAACATCAGACCACCAAACGTTACTTTATAAGCACTCTATATCAAAATTTCGCTGGGTGGTCGCAAAATAAATAAGAAAAGCAAACACATCCCACTTAAAACCGTTAATTTCCTACATAAATAACAAAACAAAGATCGTAATACACGAGTGTATACCAGTATAAAACTATTGCCAATTCCCAGAGAAGGAAGAGTGAACATGACACACATGACAGCCCTGAAAATGGTCGTTCAGGGACTCTTTTTCACACTTATTTTTTAACTTGATGCCAAACCGTCCGTAACCGTTCCCACAGCTCGCCAAATTCTGATGAATTGGAGGCGGCAGGTCGCCAAGGGTCACTGCTTCCCGATCGCTGTGGCATCGGCTTTTTTCAGAAGGGCTCAGAAACAATATGAACTGTCTCGGAATATAAATACCCCCTCTTTTGGGGGTGTTTCGTTGTAAGTTGAATCCATTGCACTATTAGTTTGATTTCTCTTTTTGTGTTCAAGCCGCCTGAAGAACTGCTCTTGTAGGAGGAAGATGCGGTGTGTTTTATGTGTGCAATAATTATTTTTTGATGAATGGATGGAATAGGGTTGTTTTTGTTATGTTTGTATCTATTTTATCGACGAATATTTCAGGAAAACGGCAAACAATGTTCACCCTTTACCTTTACAATAAAGATAGATGTTTTTATTCCTTTGCCATAGGAAGAGCATAGTGTGTGTGAGAGGGGGGATAATAACAGTTTTTAGTTATTTTTTAAAATTAATACTATCTTCAATTTTTAAAAAATTTGACCCTAATTCGAACAATGTTTAAAACGGTAAATGATCACTCACTTGAAAATTAAAATACAGAGTATAAAAATAATACATACAAAAGATAAGTAAAAGGGAGGGAAAAGTTAAAGTAAAGGAAATAAAAAGAAATGAAAATATAAAGAAAATTATAAAGAATGAAAATATAATATTAAAATTTTACAAATTCATTAAAAATAAAATAATAAATGAACACATAAAAATTATACTAATAAGAAAACTGTTTCTGTTTGTGAAAAAGCGTATATATATAAGGGCTATATTCTTTAACATTAAGGGAAAGTAACATTAATCATTAAAATATACAGAACCTAAAGGCCCTAGTCCAGTGATACTCAACCTGCGGCCCGCTGGTCTGTCCCGAGTGGCCCGGTAACCCGTTAATGACCCACTAAGAAATTCAATTATTGGAGAACAATGCACTAAAAATTTAGCAGGAAATTCTATTAAAAAAGCAATTAAATATATCAATTTGTTTTTTTAATAGTAGAATGTAAGCAAGAGACGGGTTATAAATAAAATGAAATAGAAATTATCTCATAACTTAATAAAAAAGTCATAAATTTGTGTGTTTGATAGAAAAGACAATATCGTTTTAAAATAAATGCCAAAAATGAGTTTTAATATTTTGATAAATTTTGTTTGTGGAAGTTGCTTTCGTCTTATAGTATGGTTTTTCCACTATCCGCATGTTGCGGCCCGCATGAAATAACTGTCATGTGTGCGTGGCCCGCGCGGAATACTTATTGTCTTTGCAGCATGGCGGGAAAAAAGGCTGAGTATCCCCTAGTCTTTTAGTTATTTCAAATTTGTGAGCTTAGTGTTAATATATTTATTGAAATTTATTGTTATCATTATTACATATAATATCATAATTATTTGATTCTAATCAAATGTAATGAAAAGAGTAAAAAATTGTAAAAGTTTCTATGGATTAAACTTGCTTCTACATAACAGTAATACTGAAAATGTAAATACATATAACTTAATAATAATAATATTTATTATTAAAAACTCTAAATATATTCAAATCCAATGCTCCCCAAAAGGGATTAAAAGTGCACACACATATCTGATATTTTGGGGCATAACTTAACTCAGTGGTGCAACAGCCCATGAGGGCCAAGGCCTACTGTGCCCATATCAGTATACGTGACCATGGTCCTGAGATGCATGAGCAGATGTTCCGATCAGGTGGTCAGTCTGACTTTTCATATTTAACTAAAGTTATGTTAATACTGTTTTTTGAAGACGAAAATATAATTAAGATTAAAAAAATTAGGAATATATATCGACAAAAGTAGAAGAATTTCTAAAACGAGATTTGAATTAGTCTTGAAGATCTCATTTTATAGACTAGAAAGTATTGAATTCCTCTGTCTCAGGTTTGTGGTGTAGAGATTTTAGAAGATAAATTTAAAAGTAAAAGCAGGTTTTAAATATTTAAAAATTGGAACATAGAGATTATAATTTTGAGAGAAGCATCGATTGTTTTTACTGCAAATTAAATTTTTTTTTTGTTTCAGTAAATTTCAATTCCGTTTTGAAACTAACGAAAGTATCATTTACGACTATTTGAAAGAGCATTCGGAGAATCATAAAAAAGAATTTTCATGAAATATTCCAGACTTTATTTTGCGATGATTTATTTCAGAAGAGAGACTTTTGATATTTCTCTGAACTGTTATCCACTGTTAGACATTTCAGATGTGCTTAGAATCTATAATTTCCGTCATCTGAATAAATTTATTAAAAATAAAATTCCTAACCAGCTTTTCAGAGACAGCCATTGGATGCGACCAGAAAAGTTGAAAAAGATATAAGTAATAAAGTTGTATAAATGGTATCTTTCTATTATGGTGAGTAAGTTGAAAAGATATGACGAAAAATGAAACTGTCAGTTTCTTTTTTTATTTCTTTTACAATCTGTCCTTGCTTCTACAACGGTCAAAGTTATATCATCAAGATTATGGGTATTTACTTGAAGTACATAAAAGAGTTCAATGTCAAATCACTCTCGGCAACTGCTGGACCGTGTAGAGACAAAAAATAAAGTGAAATACAGTAATCCGTAAGAAATGTATTAATATCACTCGTGCAGTAATCAGTAAAAAAAGAATATGTATTGCGAAAGCAGAAGATAAATAATTGTACAAATTAAAACTTGCAAATTCACGTCTCTTGCTTAAAAAGTAAATGTTTAAACGCGTTTTTTTTTTAAATTTTTTTTTACCTTTTTAACTTATTTTAATTATTTTTTTCGTAGAATATGAGGGATATACATTTTTTTAATGATTAAAGAACATTGTGTTTAAAAAAAACTTATAAATAATACTTGATATAACACAAATTTTTTTATTATATTTATATATTAGGAAATGCTCCTCAAAAAGAAATTAATGCCAGATAAAAATGTACACTGGTCATCCAAATGAAAGGATAGTGGCATGAAAGGAAAGGATGATGCTTAGTGGAAAATTATTAATAGAAATTGGTACACGCATTAGTTAATATAAATTTCAATGTCTGACAGTTGATTATTCTCGAAATACTGAAACCGAAACTAAATTTATGAAAATTGAAAAATGAAGTCACATCTTCTGGAAAATGTTTTTCTTTACTGTGAGGAATAGTCACCTTTACACAGTTATGCATATTTCACATATTGGTTTCATGGACTTTATCGAAATGTTAATTAAGGTATATCCACCTAAAATTGTGAATTTTGCCAAAAATTGACTTATGATTTATTTTACAGACCATCTTATTAGTTTTATAAAAATACCAAGATTATTATTTTCCGTTCACTGGAACAAAAACTACAGGTATTTTAGTAAAAGCAGATGCCTTTACTCTTTAAGCTACTTTCTTTCAAATGCGTTTTACTCAAAATGTGGGGTTGGTTTTTTTTAAATGCTCAACGGGAACACAGCGATTGCTATAAAAGTTTTGAAGATAATTAACTGCTTGTGAAATATTTTGTGTATGTTTTGTAAAATAGTAGAAGTGTTTTAACCTTTAGATGTATCAATCACTGTTTTATTATAAAACTTACAGCCCCTTATGGGAATATAACCACTATTTTTTTAAGCAATTTCGTATAACAACTAAGATAAAGTGCTCTAATTTTTGTAAAAATTAAAATATCACTGATCTTGAAGCTTATTTCACAAATGAATAACATAGCAACGCATCAGAATTGAAAATTTGTTCATAAACTTTTGGTACAGAATGGGCCCCATTTATGTTATTTTTTTGTAAATTTTTACCAATTTGTTCCCACTTTAGTAATAATAATTTCTTTTTATTTTTCTAATTTTAGCATATTTTTCTTAAAATGTACTAAACAAATCTAAAAACCTCAAAAAAAACCAAAAAAAAAAAAAAAAAAAAAAAAAAAATCCCCATATCTCCATTTTTTAAAAAAAAATTTGTCGCATGTAGTCGGATACCTTAAGTCTTGTGAAATTGCACCCCACTTTTCCAAAAGAACACTTTTTCAGCTCCTGGAGAATCCGGGGGAAAATTTGGCCCCTAAAGCTTCCCACACGTGCTCAATCGGATTCAAGTATTGTGAGTAAGGTGGTCAAACGATTTGTGTAATATCTCCTATTTACAAGTATTCTGACACCACATATGCTTAAGGCCGGGGAGTGTCATCCACTAACAAAAACTCTAGTCCAGAGGTTCCAGACCCCTTGCCATGTTTTTCGGTTTCAGGTAGACTTTGCTTACCTAATATTGAGTTTTTGCAGATTTATTAACTAAATGTCTTTTTGACAGCTGGTACTACTGTTTTAAAGTAATTAAATTTCTAATTATAGTGAAGTATAGCGTTTAAAACTTAAGAAGCACATGTTAATTAATTAAATTAATACATAAAAATAACTGAACAACGAACAAATGCTTTTAATGAGAGGGATGAATCTGGTGCTTCAGTAACAAATTTTCAACATTTAATATATCAATCTAGTCAGGTTTAACCCTAAATCTCCTTTGTTAGTAAGTGTCCAGTTCCCCCTCTGTCTTTTTGTTGTTGTTTTGTTTTGTTTTTGAGATTAGCAAACTCATTGAAACTCCCTCTCACTAGGAAAAACAATTAAAAACTTTCTCAAGATATTCCATAATTCGCGACAAATAACAGTTTTTTTTTAAAGCCAAAGTTGCATATATTCGTTTCTAAACTTTATTTTAAGATCTTCGTTAGGGCCTATTCTGATCAGTTCCTATTGTAATATGACATTTTTTTTTCAATGTGACTATATGAATTCCTTGTCTATTGTAGTATTTCTACAGTCAAAGCATTCTCAAACCTAGTTTCAAAATCTGAGTAAAGGGCAATTGAATGTTGAACGTAAGTAAAAATAGCCAGATTGACCTTTAGAGACACATTGAGAAAATTCGCGACGTCCAATATTATGCTTCTTCAGCTTAATTCTAGAAAAAAAATGCTGAAATGGTCCTTGTCTTAAAAAATTTATGCTGTTACCTGTAACCACAAATTAACCTCACTAAATTTAGTAAATAAATTAGTTAAATTTGTAAAATCTGGTTTCCACTACATCAATTTTTTTTAAATATTAAAGTCACGTGGTTTAATGAGAGCCACTATCATAGACTCCCATTTACACCTTATGAACCCCCATATTATATTTCGGCTTCCGTGGACCCCATGCAGGTCGTCATAGACCCCTGGAGGTCTATATAAACCACTTTGGGAATCACTGCTCTAGTCCAACAGCACCCCTAAACAGACTAACTTTAGGGCTCTAATACCTCGTCCACATATCTGCATGCGATTACAGAAGATATGCAGTTTAATTGTTGTGTGATTTCAGAATATTGTCAGATAATACAAATCATACAGTTAATTTGTTGTATAACCTTTTTATGAATATAAATAATTCTTACGTCTAATATTTTTATTTAATATAATCTTGGAAATTATTATTGTACTTGTTAAAATGACTTTTGACGTATTAGTTTTATACTTTCTTATAAATCGCTCTTCAGTTGTTTATTTATGTTAGATTTGTTTGAATATGTGAATCCTTTGCTATAATGATTAGCAGATAAATGATTTTCTGTAACTGATAAAAAAGTACGGTTTTATAAAAATTAATAATTTCATAATTTCAATTTTGTATTCAGAATTTGTTGTATGATTTTGTGATCATCTCCTTGCTGTTGTATTCGTGAAATATATGAAATATTGAATAAATTTGATGTTCTGACTTTACTTGATGTAAGAAGCTAATGAAGTATTGTTAGCAAAATTAAACGCTGTTTATATTCATGTTTAGTTTTTGCAGGAGGTATACCTTTAAGCAGTATGCAAAAAATCTTTGTAAAAGAAATGAAAAATTTATATAGTATATGTTTAAGAAAATTTTTAAATTTTTACTTTTAACTGATGATTTTGGAAAAAAACTTACGAAAGAAAATAATGATCTCTTATAAGCAAAAGCAAAGACAATCTGTTAAAAACAATATTATTTTTTACATCCTAACAATAGATAAAGCATTATTACAAAAGCAACTTTTATATTAAAATTTTTTTCAAAGTAATTAATTCCTTAAAAGACTAAACTGGCAAATAAATGAACCCAGAGATAACAGTCAGCATTCAAAACCGTAAGATTATCATAATATGTTAGACCTAAGTAATTTAAAATTTATGAACTAAAAGTTAAAAATTATGTCATTTTACTTTCACGCTTTATTATACCGATGTGTGGTCCTCTATTATTTTGCCAAGTTTAAAATAAGTAGTGTAAGTAGTGTTATAGTTGCTAAACCTTTATTAAAAAGGATTTATTTCAAATTGTTACAACTATGTGAAAATGTACTTATTTCCTTTTTGATATTGGAAACAATTTTTTTCCCAGAAATAATTGAATATTATTGTAAATACATGCATAGAATATTTTCTATATAAATAAGTGATATTTTGAAGATCTATCGTGTGTATATGAGGTGAAAGTTTGGTTGGTGAAGTACTGCTTCAAGCATTAAAATTACAGCACACATATACAATGAAAATCATTCGGCACGAAAATGAGAGGACTGAAATATTTTTTCGTGTTAAAGGATGTTGAAAAAAATTATAATAATACTCAACCTATTAAAGTTTATTGGAGTACATTTTATTTTCCGAGATATGTTTTCGCATATATTTAATAAAAATCAATGAAACAAAACGTTCACAGTAACTTAATGAAATTTGATACAAAACTTAGCAATACCAAACTTCTTACAGACTTTCGTTTTCGTCTGTTTTTGATCAACAGCCATAAGAAAGCTCCATCTTAATTTTAAGCCAAATAGCCGTTTGCTTTCCCCCTGAGCTCTTTTTCGTTGAGTTCTTAAAAAAAAATTATTCTACAATAGAAAAAAAAACGCGAACCAAATTCTTTAATTTTTACTGACACTGTAATGAACTCATCACCGAATTCCAAGGCCACCCAATGAGAGATGAGGTGTTTTTGTGTGGTGCTTGTAGAGGTGAAGGGTGTGAATATATATATATATATATATATATATATATATATATATATATATATACATATATTTATTTATATATATACTGCATATATATATATATATATGTCAGGTTTGAAAAGATTAGCTTCAAAATTAAGTGAGTAATAAATAAAAATAGAGCGAACTCTTTACCATCGCGTAAGGATTTGTGGATAAATAAGCCTATTTAAAGGTGGAGCGAGCGCTGACGAAGGAGAAAGCATACTCGAAAAGGCTTAGCTGGTGACTCCTCGTTGAATTACTGTCTATTGTTCTACTCGGTTGAGCTCCAAAGGGCCGCCATGTTGGATTTTATATGATTGAAGCGGAATAAAGAAGTTTTTTTAGAGATGATGCCCTCTTCATTTAACCAGAATGCCTGGAGCCTGTCATATATATGTAGGATATCCCATGGAACTTTTTCTTTTTGCAAAAGGTTAGATCATATCCCTTTGCAGAGGATGGCAACTTTAGTCAAAAACAGCATTCCACAGCAATGCCATCTAGCGTGCTTATTAAAACGCTGACGCGATTTGTTTTCGTCAGAGGCCCACTAACCATCGACAACGACGCACCGTCTTGGCGCGTCCGCGCTTATTTTGCCGACATTAGGCGGTAAGTCACCAGCACAACCGTAATGAGTTTTATTTAATCTCTAACGTCCTCCCAGAAGGGACTATCTATCCTTCCTATATTTTTAAATGCCTGCTTGTTCTAATTTCTGTTTTGTAAATATTCCCCCTGCAAATACTCTCCTATAACTCGTAAAAAAATTATTTAGTTTCTTTAAACTATGTTGTCTGTTCTATTTTTCAAAGTTAACCCATCGTAAAAACCCCTAGACACCCCGCCAAATCAAAACCCCGCTATATGAAGAATCTAACTTTTTTGGAAGATTTCGGTTAGATTCCCATATACGCGCGTATATCTAATAAATAAAATTCTCGTGTCACAGTGTTTGTAACCAAACTCCTCCGAAACGGTGTGACCGATTCTTATGAAATTTTGTGCGTATATTCAGTAGGTCTGAGAATAGGACGTAAACTATTTTTCATTCCGATATTGTTATTAGTTAAAAAGATATTAATTAAAAACCTTAAAATTCTTAATTGTCTTAACCCTGCGCGTTATTTTTCCCGCCTAGCGTTGTGAATGAACAGAGGGGGAAATTTTTCGGTATTCTCGACGTTATTTAAATAGCCCTCCGATTTTTATTTTTTAAATCAGACAAAAAATAATTCCAGAATCGGAAAGATCGTTTCTTTCGCCACGATACAGTATAACTTTTTTTACAAAATAATAATAGTTTCTATTTTTTAAGATTTTTTAAAAAATAGTTAAAATTGATGCGTTTTTATGAAAATTATTTCGAAATTGTTGCGTATGAATTTATTTTCGTGTTATAGAAACGATATTCTACACTAAATAACTCCAAGCCTTTTTCTTTTAGAACCAGTCATTTAAAAAATAAAATGCCCAAAAGATTTTTTTAAAAGATTTTTCGAAAAATTGTCGAAATTTTTAACTTAACATTGAATAACTTCGTTATTTATTACGATTATCATACGAAACTTTTGTTGCGTTTGTAGAATAATGTTATCAAACTTCTGTGTGAAGATTGAAAAAATTGCTTAAAAATTACGGATTTTAATTTTTTTTTTTTTTGTGATTTTCGTAAAATAACGTTATTGCAAAAAATAATCTAAACAGTATTTTTTGTACATTTTTTTTAAAAGTCCTTCGTTTTCGAAATTAAAGTGTGAAGTTTGAAAGCATTAACTTAAAAATTAAGCCCTAAAAATAAAAACTTTAATAAAAAATACGCGATTTTACAGTTTGCCAAGCCTTGGCGTCGAAAAAGGGTTTCGCGCCAATTAGCTTTCAATTGTTTCACCTAAAACTTCACATCTAACTCAAGGGTTACACCAAAAAGTTCTGACTTAAACATGCGAAAATCAGCAAACTTGGCGAGTGAAAAAGTTATTTTTGCTTCAATTTTCATCATTTTCTCTTTATATAATTTTCTAAATTAAATCATTATTGATGTCAGATTAAGATGAAAGAATGTATTCAATACATTTCTGAGACTCATTTAAAATGTTTATCTGTATCAAATCAGTGATTTAAAAAATAAAATGCCAAAAACTTTTTTGAACAAATTTTAATAAAACACTCAAAATACTTAAATTAATTGTTTAATGATTTCTTCTTTAAAAAAGATTGCATGAAACTTTATTCCCCCATGTGTCGAACATTTAAAAAAAATCCTCACAATTTTGCTTCAAAATTTGAAATAGTAGTGAAATTTTGTAATTTGAAAAATTTCTATATTTCTGTCTTTTTTCAACATACAACTATTTTTAAAAAGTCTACATTTTCGTATCCGAGGACTAAAAAACTGCAACGAAAGAATTGGAAAGTGGGTGAGTGATTTATAAATTCGCACTGTTCACCTACTCGAGAGTTTTTGGCGACGGACTTCGAAATTTTAAGCCACGGTCAAGTGATGAGGACGACATCTGAGCTTTCACCCATCTCTCCTAATTACCACACCAACTTAAGAACAAATTTTGAAAAAGGGAGTTTTTATGACATAGTTAAAGAAATCACTCTCATCGCGCGCATACACACAAACACATAAGTGCTATCGTCTTAAGGGAAACAGGAAATTTCCATGGGGATGAAGTTATTCACTCGGTAAAAGCCCGTGGAACCCCGGGGTAAGCGGAGAGGAAAGAAACAAAGAAGTCAAAGTAATTTCGAAAAATAATATTGGAAGTGCTGATTTTGTCAAGAGAAGGGAAAATGTTAAACGAGAAAGCCATGATACGCACTCACGGGCTATGCACTCACATCGTACGTGTCACACCCACACAGAAGTGCTGGCGTCAGAAATAAAGGAGGAAATTAACATGGGAATTAAGTTATACCCTCGGTAAAAGCCCGTGCAACGCCGGGCCAGCATATATATATATATGGCCCAGAGTATTGGCAAATTCAGGTGAAAGTTGGCTGGCCGAAAAAGTCTGTTTAAACCTGCAATCCTGGTTCTAAGGACAGGAGTTTGCCCTAGTATTTCTGTGGCTAAAACTATTCTATCATGACTATAGTTATCTTAGATATATAATTATTTTTGTATATTTTTGTAATATATATATATAAACCAAATTGGCTTGTGTCACAGTCGGAGGTATTTCAAAGCCAAAGTAGCCTCCTTTCTATGAAACATGTGAAACCACCTTTTCATTTCACACCCCCTCTTAAATCTCTCCTATGCTACTGGTGTTTACCATATTTTGTTCCTTCCCAGAAGGTAAGTGGCTGCGGTAGCCGAGTGGTCTAGGCATCGGATCGTGGCTAGCATGTCACGAGTTCGATCCCAGTACCACTGAAGACCCGCCGTGTAGGGGAGTGATGCACGTTAAATCTGTCGAGAGCTCAAACGTCCTCCCGTTGGTGTGGTGTGGTAGTTAGGAGAGGGGGTTCCAGCTCAGGTGTCGTCCGCGTCACTTGACCATGTTTCAAAATTACGTTGACCGTCCCCAAAAGCCCTCGTGTAGCTGAACAGTGGGATGTTAATATTCATTCACTCACTCCCAGAAGGTAAATCTTTTCGTGTTAAGTGATATTCTTTTCGTGTCAAGAGAAAAAAAGCTGCATGAAAATGCATAGTAGTTTGTGGGGTCCATGGTACTATTTCGTGTTAACCGATATTTCATCTTAAGCGTTTTTGCGTTAAACGTATTTTACTGAGTATTAAATTTTTTATTCTATCTTATCCTGTTTACTTCCTTTTTCGAATTAAGAAAAATTGACTGCTTCTTATTTATTTTAAACTAGAAAAGAAGTATTCTTTTCCGAAAGAATGGAGCTTATCTTTTTATAAAATGGCAATGTATGTGGAGTGTTATGTATACTTGAAACTATAACGTGAAGCGATTTTATTTTATTTATTTATATTTCTTTAAATAACTTCTGTATATATAAACCGATACTGAAAATTCTTATTAAATTGTTCTGTCAATATTTGAATTAGATAGAGTTGGGAAAACAATTTTATTTCTTTTTATGAAGGGTATGAAATATTTTTTTCGCTCGTTTGTGGCTACGATTTTCTTTGAAAAAATCGATACGCGATCTCTATTTTCTACATTATATAGTTACGTATCAGAATAATAAACAAAGAATTCTTTTTGTGGGGTGCTTTAGTGCGTTGTATAGCTGTCGATGCGCATAAACATTTGAGATTGTTATCCTATGTATCTAAAATGCGCGTATGTCATGAATAAAATTCCTTTTTATCTTCGTTTCTTTATTTTTTCCCTCCTTTGCAATAAAAATCAGTCTCTTCCTCTGTTGATTGCTCATTATAAATTGGATATTCCCTCTCTTAAAAGTTTAATTTTTAATATTATTTGATTGGGAATTAAATTTATATAAGATTATTCATTATGTTTCAGTATTTTTTTTAATCATTTATGTATGTAAATATATTTAATAGTTCCGTGACTTAATTTGCATTTATTTAATTTGCTTACTTGAATACAACGGCATTCAAATATCTGGCATCAGTTTTTCTGTCTACAATCGATGAACACAATGATTATAGTTTTAAAAGAAGTTCCAAAACGCTATAAAAAAAGGACCAGTGTTGAGAATGACGTCAAATTGAATGGAATATTATTGAGGAAGGGGGAGAGCGTATGGCATAAAAAAAAGTAATTCCAAATTTTAGCAACAGATGGCACTGTAAGCATCATAATTTAAAAGGGTTGGATTTGAAATGACAGTGAATCTTAAATAGCAGCTAAGGTGTAAGTTACACGCTAAACCAAGTGTGCTGTTCAGTGTTCATGACTGTTCAGGTGTGATACCCACCCACCGCGGCAAGGTCATATCACATCGGATGGAAAAAATCGTTTTTTAACTGTCCCTTAGCCAAAAAGCGTCCATCAAACCGTTTTTTAAATTTCGCGAGACTGGCGCAAAACATGCTCTATGCTGACCACCGTTGTCTGTAACAAGTTTAAATCGAGAAACAGCATGTTCCACAACAACTGATCGATGTGTCTACGGGGTCACGTTCAGAATGTGTTGCGCAATGCGTAACTTCAGCTGAATGTGCTGTCGGAGCACTGAACACAACATCTTTCAAATAGCCCCACAGACAGAAGTCACACGGATTTAGATCAGGTGATCGGGGTGGCCAGACTATAGGGAAATGGCGGCTGATAATTCTAGCCCTTCCAAAATGTCCCTTGAGCAGCTGCTTCCTTGGATTTTTACCGTGCAGAGGAGCACCATCTTGCATACAAATTATCCCATCCACACAACCACGCTGTTGAAGATCTGGAAGGACGTGGTTGTGCAAAAGACACTCATAACGCTGACCAGTGACAGTAACAATAATAGGACCAAAAACACCAGTCTCGTCGCAAAAAGTATGTCTCTGTGATAAATGTGATGCCGAAACCCGCATCACACAGTGACCTTTGCAGGATGAAGTGGTACTGACTGAGTTGCGAGTGGATTCTCTGTTGCCATATTCAGCAACGCTGTGTATTGACATATCCTGTCAGATGGAAATGGACTTCGTCTGACCACAAAATTTTCCACTGCCCTTCATTGTCCACTTCCATGTGAGCAAGAAATTTTAAAGCAAAAGTCTCTCTTGCTGACAGGTCAGAAGGAGGCAACTCCTTCTTCAACTACTATCGAATTAACTCTTTTCCTCTCTCTATCAGATTGCACGTGAAAAGAGCCTATCTCTTCGAATTTTTGAATCATTTTCTCCAGACCCTGGGCAGTCATCGGACCAACGCCTTTTTTTAATACCTTTGAGTGTCCGGAACTTCTGCAGAGCTATTGATGCACAGTCATTATTCTTGTAAAAAATCTGTACAAGCACAGCGCGGTCCTTTTATGAGACAGTCATGGTGAAATTCTCAGACATGAAATGAGGAAAAGTGTTTCCGGCGTTTATATAACAATTGAAATGAGTCGGGCGCATGACAGGTATTTTTATTTACACATTCTGATGCTTACAGTGTCATCTTTTGATAAAATTTGGAACTATTTTTTTTTTCTTATGCCATATGCTTTACCCCTTCTTCAAAAATATTAAATTCAAATTTGACGTCATTATGATCAGTGGTTCTTTTTTTTATAGCGTTTTTGAAACTTTAATTATAATCACCTGGTATATTCAAGTAGGGCAACGATCTTGAATATACCAGTCTTCAAGCATCTGCAACAGTTTCTTGGCCTGTTTCCACTAGATGTTATTCGAATCAAGGAAGGAAGATGGATATGTTGAAATCCAATAATTGTTTTTGTGAAATTAGAATATATTGAATGGTGCTCTACACACATTCGATGCTATTATTCATATCATTCAACTGTAACAATTACATGTTTCAGCGTGTTGTATTTGCTTAATAGAATTTTATGCAATACTCGAATAAATCTCTTAAAATGCAGATGTTTTCGAAATCTTTTGTTTACAGGTCTTCCTCTTAAACTCTTTAGAATACAATTATATCTTTATTTCATGCAAAGGTTTTTTAATTGATTGTGATGAGAGGCTGGCCGGCAATGGAGTTGGCCCCCAAATAATCAGTAATTTGTATATCCCCCTTGTTTACAGGATGTGGTCGGAATTCCTTAGCTAGGGGACCAGCACCGGGTGTCCCGGGTTTTGTCAACGAGTACGCGGGGTGAACGGACCCATAAAATTCAGTAAAACTGCAACTTTTGTAACTTTGCGCTTGGGGATCGACCAATGGGATCGCGGGTAAAGTAGTGCGTGTAGGCACAAATGGTGGGATTTGCCCTCCCTTAAAAGGGCGTCGAGTGACAATTTTCGGCAAATTCTCACTCACTAAAATGCTTTTTTGATTCTCAAATTTTAGGACAAACTTTAGGTTTCCTTGTCCGGTGGACAATGCCAGCCCCCATCACCTCGCCTCCGTTTCAGATAAGTGAAATTCTTAATGTTTGTTCATAGTTCTCTTATTCTTCAATTTTAATAGTGCTTAATCTAAATGCTAAATTTGTAATGTAATTTAATTGTAATAAACTAATTTATTTTAATTTTAATCCCAGTAATTTCATTAGTTTTGCGTTGTCTCAATAATTGATTTAAAGTACTAGCCAATATGTTGATGCGGACTAAGTTAAATAAGCGAACCTGGGTAGTTTTAAAGATGTTAGTTAAATTCAGCAGAAATTTAAAGTAAATTAGTCAGCGCCGCATCAATTGTTAAGATTCTCACACTTATTTAAGATTTTCTCAGTTTTTTTTTTCCATATGTGTAGTTGAGTATGCACTGGAAGGAATCCAAGGAATGAGGTCTCAGGGCGAAGGAATTATTTCTTAATGCTTTTAATATTTCCTTGTAAAATTATACAATATTTGAAATTTTTTTTCTTATTCTTTATAGAATAAGTCAGGAAAAATAATGAGATTTAAATTTAAAAGCTGTTTATTTTATACATATTATTTAACATAGGAATTAGTAAAAATATCCTTAACTATTCAATTCTTGAAGATAATTTATTCAATGTATAAAACCAGTATATTACATCTGAATCAGTAACGCAGAATTAACTCTGTTGAAGTCTAAAAAGAACTCAATACTTGATCTAGAAATAACATCAAATCAAATGACTTCTAACTGAAAACAAGATTATAACAAATATTTTAAGGAAATAAGTTGAAAATGAGTTTAATACAATGAGTTTAAATACACAACACAATATTTTTCTTGTAAACAAGTAACTAAGGTTTAAGTAAAGATATTTTAAATGCAAAATCAATTTCATTTCATTTTCATAAAAGATTTTATGGTTCATTAATAAATTAAAATGATTAATAATTATTTTCCAAATAATTACGAAACAAAGGAATGTATCAAATTAACTAATAAATAATAAGTAATTTGTAATTATTTCAAAAACTATTATTATTTGAAATTTAAGGTAATTGTTTGAATTTTTAAACCATGATAAATAAATTACAAAATTAAGCGACTAAATTATTTTCAAACTGAGAAATTTTTATCATTATTAAACAGTATTCTTTAGTAAAATTGCCTTTTTAAAAACATTCACATTTTAAATGTTGTATTAATTTGCTTAGTTTTTGATGAATATATTTTATCTGCACTTATAATAAAATTAAGTATAAATCGAAGAATTATGAAAGTAATTCTAATAATAACTATTAATAATAATTAACATATTATCTTTTATTAATGCATGATATACTTTTTTCATTATAAGAAAATAAAAACACAGTCTAGAAAGGAAAATATTTTAATAAGTTATACATATCATTTAACAATAGAATTTTATCATTCTTACTAATAAGATTAATAATCTTTATATATAGTAAAGACGGTAACTCGTACTTATAACAGTGCTTTTTTTAATATCCAAACTGAGTGACACAAGAATATTAATATATATTCTCAGGGAAGTAAAAATTTTCTCTCGAATCCTTGAAAACATATTTTTTTTCATTAGCAGTTTTTTTTACATAAAACTCAATAGTTTTATTACAATATATATATATACACACACACACCCATGTAACTACAATTCAAATAATTCTTATGATAAAGTCCGATTTGTATATGTTGCAATAGTGGTTTCAAAAAGTGCAATAAGTTTGTCTTTAAAAATAATCAATATCAGTATCATCAGTTATCAATATAATCTAACAACACGTTTCTTTTTAGAAAATTCTTTGAGGTATGGATTAGTTTTCAGATGATTCCATTCATATGAATGGAAATAATATAAAAGACAATACAGATTTTCATCTGATAACAGTTTTCTTCTTTCAATAAATATGTGAACACAAGAAGTTTGTCCGCATATATAATTTCAATAGTCTAACAGTTTATTATTATTATTGTTATTACTATATATATAGAAACTAGATCATAAAAAGTTAATGATATTCCAATATCTGATAAGCATTCTAACGTTTCATACAGCTTAACATCGAACTTGCATTTGTAAGATTATTAATAAGGATTGACATATTCACTTTGGTTGAACTTTAAAATAGTTCCGTGCAGAAAAAAATTTAATTGTGAAATGAAATAAATCAGATGAATTCGTTAAAAATCTATTATACTCGTAATGTCTGAATTGTACTTCGACTTCAGTTTACGGAAAAATTGAACAATACAAAACGAAGTTCGCGAAATACATATATTTTTTCGCTTCTCCCTTTGTGCGACATTTTATATTTTATCTGACATTTAGTTTTTTTGCAGAAATAATTAAACCACTTTATCTCAGTGTGTGGTTTGAAGTAAATATTTTCAGACTCAAATTACGTAGACGACATTCTTTTGCACGTTTGTAGTGATTTGAAAATTTTTATGATTCTTCTTTTTTTAGAGGTTGCAAGAGAATGTCTTTTCTTTAATTCCAGCGTTTCGTGCAAGGAGGAAAATTATTTGCATGATATAACTGTACGCAATGTCTGCAATCTTTTCCTTAAAGAAAATGTGACGTTAATCATATTATTAAAAAAAAACTTTTGATCTCAGCTCTTTTTTTATTACATTATGATGTAATAATAAAAATATTGTCTTCATTATTATTTATTTGATAGTTTATTACTTATATTTGGAAACTCTTTAATTTTTTTCATTTTTCATTAGATATAATATCATGGCTGTATCAAACTTAAGACTGTTCAAATGCCTTTAAACACGCTTCAGCCATTTCATTTATAGTTTTCTTAAATAAAAATAGTATAAGAAGCACCATTAAAGGATTTGTGTAATGCTTTTCATTTTATTCCTGTGAGACATATGAAAGACTATTGATTAAAATCTCAAAGTAATGTTTTAACTTTCAATGCTATTGAGAACATATTCATATAGGTAGCGTATAAATAATCCTCTAAAATGGTAGTTTCTTAAGTGAAACAAAATTTTTATTCAGTTTTTATTTTTAAATTAGCTTTCGGTTAAAGATTCAAACGCTTTCTACATTCCCTGTCTTTAAATAGGTCGACGTTTTCGATTTTTGGTGTGAGGAAATTTGTTACTTGTGTGATGCTACGCTCCTGCTTTGTCTTTCAACCAACTTTCCATTTGTCATCGAATCTAAGATGGCTTGAGTATAGTTCTTATTGGGCATTACAGTCTTATTGTTGGCTGAAGTCACCTTATTTTTGGGAATTAAGTAGCATAGAAGGTTCATTGTTATCTTCTCTCGCATCTGAAACACATAAAAAAGATTACAAGTAAATGGAAATTAAAAGCAAAATCTTATGAAATTCTAATATTAAGCCTCAGTTGAAGTAAATGCCAATATTAATCTTGAATCAACAGAACTTTGTCTCAAAGAATCACCAAGACAAAAGTTGCGGAAGGGGAAAAAAACTTGTTTCTAAAAATTTGAATGTTGTTATATTTTTTGTGTGGTAAGTTTCTCCCCCCTTTCCCCCCCTTTATATAACCGGGATTTTTTTGAATAATTAAAATTATTTTATTTGCAGTGTAGAAGATTTAATTAGGGTTTGCAGTTCCGGGATCCCGGTGGTTTTTTTTTTCAAATCCCGGGACTAAAATAACTAATCCCAGGATTTAATTTTTGTCTGAATTATATTTTGAAAATTTTTTTCAAAGTATTGTGAATCTAGTATTACATTTAATGTATCTTATTTACTTTTTCCTATTGTTTACGTTTAATGTCAGTTTTCTTAAGTATTGAACATTGAAGAGTTCTGGGCGGGTGTGTATGTTAAATCATGACATTTGATATTTGTTTTCTCTTATTTTCTTCTGTAACTTTCTCCCCATCGCGAGTGGGGTCAGACAACGGACATTTCTCCCATCCTCAGGATGTCCGGTGTCAGCTAACTTGGACAAAGGATATTAGAATTTTTGGAAGATATCTAGTAGGATTTTCAGTCCCGGAATTCTGAAACCCCGGGATCCCGGTTTTTTCCAATTCCGGGATTTAATTTTTGTCTGAATTATATTTTAAAAAATGTTCTTATAAAAA
Organism: Trichonephila clavata; assembly: GCA_019973975.1. Lineage (NCBI taxonomy): Eukaryota > Metazoa > Arthropoda > Arachnida > Araneae > Nephilidae > Trichonephila > Trichonephila clavata. Next base: position 40,254 of record BMAO01010412.1, read on the forward strand.
ACTTATAAGAAGTTAATTTTTCAAAAAGTTATATTTTTTTTATGAAATATGTACGTAGAATTTTTTTGTGTAATTATAAGCATGCTATAGGTAAAGAAAACTTATATGCACAACTCTCGTTTCTCGTATGGGAGAATGTCGCACAGATCTAAGTGGCTCACTGCAATGTTTACACAAGAATATATGCAACATCTCAAGAATAGAGTTTGTCACAAGTTCCTTCTTCAAATAAATGCCGTTAATTAATAGTGGACATGCTTTGAAGACTTGAGACACTTTAATCCCATTGTATTACTAACAGCTCATGCAACTGGATCTTCAATTTCAAATGAGGTAACACTTGAAATTGATTCACATTCTGATTCAATAACTGGATCAATTTATATACAAAAACCATTAAGTGTAGCAGTACAACTAAATAAAGTTATCAAAGAGGTATATGCACCAATGCATTCTATTAGATTTGAGACACTGTCATCAAAAATTCAAAAAGAAATGTCTCTTTTTTTGAAAATGGAGGGAGACGTGGTAACTACCTGAAAATAACATACTCCTATTTAATGACGATAACACCTACAAGTAAAAAATCCGAATGTGCATTTTCTTCGGCAGGACAATGTGTAACAAAAATAAAAAGCCGTTTCAACGATGAAACGCTTGAGGAGCTGTGTTTTTATAAGCTTATTTACAGAAACACAAGAAATGAAGATATGCTTTTTTTAAAATTTCATTATGTACTATGTTTATTATTTTTATAAAGAATTAATTTTTTTGTTTGTTTCATTAAAATAATATTAAATCAATTTTTAATTATGTTTTCAATTTTATTATGCAGTTTCAACTATGCTAATATGTAAGTATTTTTAATAAATAGATCAATCCTAATCCCGGGGCCAAGCCCGGGATTCGGATAATGTAATCCCGAAATCCCGGAATTGAAAATATGACTTTGGATTGAAAATATCTTGATTTAATAATGAATACCATTTTTTTCTCTCTCGGTGTAGTTTTCTTATATATTTATTTTTTAAAAATAAGCATTAATTTTATTTTATATGCATCTTTATATCATGGCTTTATTTGAAATTCTTATTTTCCTTATTAGGACTAGAAGTCAGTGGCGTACACAAGGGGGGGGGGGTCAACCTCTTATAGACTAATATACTTTTAGTTTTTATATAGAGGTTACCCTTCAGAGCATCCGTCTACTCGTTTTATAGGATACCATCATAAGAGAAATCTGTGTATGCCACTGCTAGAATTATTTTAGTCTTTTTTTCTTATTTTCTGCTTTAATTAATAAAAAAAAAGTTACTAATCTCACTCTACGTGGTAAATTGTTGTAATCCCAACTACGTTTTTACTCCATTTATCTACATGAGTAATAAAATTTACTTTAAAAATCATTTTTTCTCTTCTTGAAAAAAATTTTCTTTTTTTTTTTCAAAAAGAAAAATTTCGTGCATTTTCTGAATTTTCTTTTTTGATAAAAGCATATTTTTTAGAGAAACTTTTCATTTTTAAATTTACCCAACATAGAATATTGAAAAAAAGTATATGAGGAATATTAACTACTTTCAAATACAAAAATACTTTTAACATCTAAAATATCGTCTACTTCTATAATTTATACGCAATTTTTATGAATAATCAAAGAGCGGTATTACCTCGTCATCAGTTGATATCCTCAGAATAAAAACGCAGACTCCTAGCACAATACTAGACACGGTGAAGGCTCCATAGTAGTTTTCTTTTCCTGTATGATAAGCTGTCACTCCAAAGAACCATGATAAGATCAACATCAGAGTGATGATACCCGAGGCCCACCGCGTAGTCCGGTAACATCTGCATTTTGTTCGAAAGAAAATTGAGTATTTTTGCACTAAAATTTATCCTGAATTATTTATTTATATCTTATTAGTTATTGTATTAATTGAAAACGTCCAAATGGCACACACAAACCACTTTGATTTTCAACTCTAATTCAGGCTAATTAAAATAATAAAAAATAAAGATTTAAAGTTAAAAAAAAAAATTTTTAAATGAGAAAAATAAATTTTGAAAATTTTTATTTGCAAAAGGATACTGTTTGTGATTGATAGATGGCAGCACAAACTATTTACATAAAAACTTTTCTACTGTGTTTAGATGCTGAAAATAAAATCTATTTCTCGTTTATAGTTCGAAGAATTGAATAATAGTTTTAAACGCAACGTTAAACATGTATTTTAATTTTTTAAAATTTCTAGTTTATTTTTTATTATTACTTGTTATTTTACCACTAACAATAAGTATTAAATACAGATTTCGTCTACCTTTCTTTTTAAAGAATTTAGTGGCGCCATCTATTTGGTATTATCAACACTTAACAAAAAAGATCACATTTACACTTAAAAGTTTTAAATTTGGTTCAGTTTTCAGCATTTAATGGATCTGTGCATGAAATAGTGAATTCAAAAGTTATATATTTTTTGCAGATATTTACTGAATCTGCAAAAAATTCTATTAAAAGTTCACAGCACTTTTTTTTCCTCAGAGGCAATAGATAACTATAAAAAGAATGTAATAGGGAAACTCAGGTATTTGAATAATATTTTGGTATCTAACAGGTTTTTTCGGAATAAAAGAATTACAAATTTGACAAGACATTAACTACAAATAAAATACTGAAAATTAATTCAAATAATACATTATTTTTCTAATGGGTATTGAATGATCCATACATATATGCACACTTTGTACTTCCCTTAAATATATATCGCACTTATTAAATGTAGAGAATTTCTTGTAGACTTTTAATTAAAGTGCAAAGGACAACTAAAGAAAATTTGGTTTGTATAGGTAGATTTTTCAAATAATTTGCACAATTATCAAATCATAAATAAATATTTAAATTCAATTATTGTTAATACAATCAAAATTTAATTAATATATTAAAAGTTTTAACTGTAATTCTTGTTTTGAGCTTTAGTTTTTTTTTTAAAAATTTATTGTATTTTTGAAATATTAGTTGTTTTTTTTTAAATGTAAATAAATACCTAATTTTATCTACAGGTCCTTAGATTTATTTTTAATAAAATTCCAAAACTAAAAATTGATACATTCTGAATAATATTATATAACCTTAAATAACGCATGGAATGTATGCAAACAATATATCTATACAACTAAATAAAATTGAAGTGTCTGTTTTTAATTTCAAATTAGCAACTTTTTACTAAATGTATTTAAAGGTATATACGGTACTTATATCAAAAAATCAATTTTTAAAATTTTTGTCTGTCTGTCTGTTCCGGCTAATCTCGGAAACGGCTGGTACGATTTTAAAAATTCTTTCACCAGTAGAAAGCTAAATTATCAGCGAGTAACACAGTGGCGTAACGGAAAACAATTGGGCCCCCCTCCCCGCAAGGTCAGGTCTTGGGCCCCAAGCCAGATTTTATATATATATCTATACTTGCTAGAAAAAAGTCTGGGTTCATCTGCTACTGGGTACATAAACAACGAAAAAAAATTTAAAAACCAGAATTTGAAATTTTTTTTTTAAATAATATTTTATTTAGACATTCCAAGTATTGAGAATAACAAAAGGAAACTCGTTTTCCCCCCATAGCTTTTAAAATAAAAACAGGTTTGTAGCGATACCAACAATAATCAAGTAAAAGAAGTCTGCGTTCATTGTTTTAGTAGTAACTATAAAAATTATTGAAAAAGGATAATGAGCTATTTAATAGCTGCAGTGGCGTAACGGAAAATAATAAGCCCCCCCCCTCACAAGGTCAGGTTTTGGGGCCCCAAGCCAGATCTTACAAAAAAAGGATTACAAAATCAAACATAATGTACCTATACACATCAACTAAAAATATTTAAACATTAAACTTATAACTGAATACAAAATCAACCTGAGTCTGAATAAACGAAGTAAATAACCTTTAACATTAGAGAGTATTTATGGTATTAATAAAAATGGAAAATCTCTCTGTAACAACAGTCTTAAACTGATAACTTAATAAAACCTGATAACTTAAATAAAAACGATACATTAAGAAAGACACGAAAACTGTAAAATAATTTTCGTTTTAAAATTCTTGCGAAAGAAAAAAGATTTTCCTTTTCTTTAGATAGATTATCTTTATTAGCTGAAGTGTCCGAATTTGTGTTTTTTCTTGTGAATTAATTTTCATTTCCATAATTTGTTAATCAAGTTCACTAGCATTACTATTACTAGTACTTTCACAAGATTATGTACTTGCAGATATTAAAATTTTATCCAATTTTGCGCATTTACTATTAATATTATACTCCTTTTCCTTTCGAATTTTTGGTTTTTGAGAAACATTCAAAGTTTTTTTAACTCCACTCATTTTAGAGCCGCGTTTCTTCTTGTCTTATTGACAAAATACCATTTTTGAACCAGAATATTTAATTCCGACAAAAAAAATACAGTTCTAATAATGAAAGCGAGAAGTGCGATGGAAATGTTTAAAAAGAAAAGGAACACACACTAAATGTAAGTGCATTGAATATAAAAATAGAGATGTCTGTTCTATGTAAAAGCAATTTTGTGAAACGTTTCTCGTTATGCTGATTGAATAGTCATAAATCTGACTAAATTATTGTTTAAATGCTCTCTATGGTTTTCCAAGTATCGTAATACTATTTCACGTGAAAAAAGCATAACAGATGTACGTTATTTACGACTTCGCTAAATGAAAATGAAATACATGAAGTGGAGGGGGAACTAAAGTTGCCAATAAGTTACTCTGCAACTTCGGTAGAAAGTAAATCATGTCTTTTTTTCCTCTCTCTCTACAGCTCTAATGTTAAGTATACTATAATAATAACAATTTCTTAATCTTCCTAGCATTATATCCCCGATTATCCATCTGACTTTTATTTTATCTGTTCTTAATTTAGGTTTGAAAAAACACCCCTAAAGTAAAGGATCTCTCGTCGCTGGGATTACAGTACATCAAACAAAATGTTTTTTGATTTGGTTATTGGATGAAAAATATCTAATAAGGGCATTAAAATTTTGATTTTGAATGGCGTTAGATCGCCAATTGTAAAATCACTTAAAAGTTGGATTTTTAAAAAAATCTAAAGCGAATTTTGAGAAAATCTACAGAAAGAGCGTCAGTCAGGCTTTGGGCCCCCTAGAAGTCTTGCCCCCCGCAGTGTGGGGGTTGCGGGGGTGTACGTTACGCCACTGGAGTAACATAAGGTATAGTTTATCTCCATATTCCTACGGGAACGGGAACTATGCGGGTAAAACCGTGGGACGTTGCTTACTCCCCGCCAAGTTGGAGCAAAATTATGTATTTGGTCAATAATGGAAATTTTAATAAAAATTTTCTCACATTTGTAACAAATAACTGAAACATAGTGTAGTTTAGCATCTTTACAAAAAGCAATTTTTTAAATGTGTTTTTATTAAACGTCTAACGTTTGTTAAATGTCAAACTCAAACTTTGAGAAACATCGCCAAGTTGGCTAAGAAGTTCTCTATTCCGACAATCCCAGATATTTTAATGCAAATTTTCTCCAACTTTTTAAAGAGGGAAACGAAATAAAGTTTTTACGAATTGCGCGCGTGATATTGAAAATTCTATGGTAATATTAATTGACAGTTTCATAAAAAGTTTTGGTTTTCGAATATTTATTACTTTGAATTTTTGACGAATGCAGCAAGTACAAGCAAATATGCCTTTCAACGAAACGCAATAAAGGTTTTCAGAATGGTTTGGAAGAAGCTACGTGATTTTGGAATGATTAGTCCTAGACGTGTCGACGGAAATAGCTATGATAATGAAATTGCTTGAGAATTAAACTACAATTTTATAGCATTGCAACATCAAGTAACAGAATTTATCCCTCAATTAACTCCAGAACAAAGTCACGTTTTCCAACAAGTGTTACGCCAAATAGAATCCAGCAGTGGTGCATTCTTTTTTCTCGACGCCCCTGGAGGAACCGGAAAAATGTTTTTGCTAAACTTATTATTAATGACCATCAGAAAAATCCAGAAGATAGCAGTTGCTATGGTTTCTTCTGGTATAGCCGCGACTTTACTGACTAACGGTCGTACTGCACATTCCGTTTTAAAATTATCGCTTAATCTTGCATTTGAAGATTCACTCATCTGAAATTTCAGAAAAAATAGCTCTCAAGGCAGGATGATTCCACAATGTAAACTTTTAGTGTGGGATCAAAGTACGATGTCTCACAAAAAATCTATAGAAGCATTAAATCGGACTCTTCAGGATTTACGAGATAGTACAGATATTATAGGAGGAATGGTAGCTTTATTATATATTGGCTGTTGAATTTTGAAAAATCTCCCTGTAATCCAGAAGGGGTACACCGGCAGATGAAATAACTCTATTAAATCATCAAGCTTATAGGCAAAAGTTGAAAAATTCAGTCTAAAAACAAATATGAGAGTGCATCTTCATAATGACGTAGATTCGGAACATTATGCAGAGACACAATTGAAAATCGGTTATGGATGTTTAGACGCAAATGCTGGAGGTTATATTTTACTTCCAGAGAATTTTGTAATGTAGAAGAAAATGATGTAAATCTTATTGCTCAAATTTACCCGGGCTTGCAGCAAAATTTAAATTGGGATCAATGGTTGCGCGCAACATCAATATTGGCGCCTAACAATGACATTGTTCATAAAATCAACATTGGAAATTTAAACGACGTGAAGGGGAGGAGGGAAATGTAGAAATATTTATCAATGAATACAATCATGGATAAAGAATAAAGTATTTCATATCCCACGGTGCTCTTAAATTCACTTGAACTTTCCGGTGTACCCTCACATAAACTTCAATTAAAACTAAATGTACCAGTTATACTTATGCAAAATCTCGATGCTCCTCGACTATGTAAAGGAACGAGGTTTTGGATCACAAAACTGATGCAGAATATACTTGGTACCAATATTTTAACATATGTCATAAAAAGGGATAGTGTTATCATACCTCGAATTCCAAGTATCCCCACGGACCTACCGTTTCAATTCAAACGAGTTCAATTTCCAGTTTTACTGTTGCTATTAACAAAGCTAACATTTCAACTAGCAGGGGTGCATTTGGAAAAGCAATGTTTTCCCCATATGTAGCCTGATCGGTGTGTCCAATGCCCAAATCTTCACATATTTGCAACTGACGGAAGGACATATGATATGGTATACAGTAGCATCTTAGAATAATATTCTGTTTTTAGCTCTTTTAAAAGGAATTATATATTAAACGTAGATACTTTCAATTTTTAAAAATATTAATACTAGTTAAAGTTATTGAATTTTGTTGTTAATTATTATAATTAATTACGCGTTTTCAGTTTTCTTAAACTAAGCTCAATTTTAGAATATTTTTAATTTTATTGGTTCCAGTCAAGCAATAAAAAAATTACCATATTATATTATTTACTTTCTAATGATAATGATTACGACTTTGACAGTTATTTAAGGACATCAACGCGAGCGGAGCCTCGAGTAAAAGCTAGTTAAGCCATATAATTACATGTAAAATAATATCACAATGTTTGATGTATTTTCATAAATTTAAAAAACAATTTCTTCTTAATAAAAAAGTTTGCATATTAATATTATATATCTAAGCAATTTCTTAAGATTCTTACTTTGCCCTTTTATATTGGCTTTCTGTCAATGAAACTGGTACATCAGACACTATGAAAGTCATCAGTATGAGGATGAACTGAAATCCTGTGCATATGGCTATCGGGATCATGGAAGGCCAGTACGGGGCTTGACTAATGTTCAACCAACAACTAAAATGGAGCATGTGTATTTGGTAATCACATTTATTGTTAACTAATATGTTTGAATATAAAATTCTAAGCCAAAAAATTGTGATTCAAAAATAAATAAATTATTATTTTGATAAAGTACTTACTTTGTTCTTGTTGTGTATTTTTTAGACCAAATAATAGCAGATATCGCTGTTAATATTCCAGGACATACTAGAATGTATATATACAATGTAATTACATAGCTTAAGTAACATAGTTTTTTGAGCTAGTTATAAAAAAATTTTAGCATGTGTAAATATCTACAATTTTATTTAAATGTATATTTGTTATTTTAAACAAAAAAATAAATGATTGTATCTATTTATCTTGTAATAATTTTTAAAAATTAAAATACATAAAAAAATTTTAAATTATTTATTTATTTTTTTTTTGTATTTTATAATGAGTTATGTTCGTCCTTTTACCAAAAAGGGATTAGTCGCTGAAAATTTATATTCATTTTGATGTGGCCAAAACTTCTACACAAGTATTAAACTTGCAAAGTATTGAAACTTTTAGTACATATTATTGTTATTATAAAAGTTTCATTCAAAATTGTATTCAATTTATTTTCGTAGATTTACATACATTTAATATTTATTTCCAGAGAACAATTCTGCAAATTTATTTTTCCTCTTTGTCCTTAATATTTAAGAATTCCAATAAATTCAACCATAAATTGCGCTATATATATATAAAATACAAAATGTTACTAAACTTGGTAATAATACTTTTTTATTGTTAAAGATACCGACTACAATTTAAGGTATGTCTAAATAAAAATGAGCTAAAATTTTCCATTCATCGTAAATTTATTTTTATAATGTAGTTATTTTTTAAAAATTAAACAATTTCAGTCATGTCAACATTTTTGCTATTTAAAATTTTTAAAGCACATATAAAGAGCAACAAAATGTAAATATAATTCAAAATGTTTATTGAAATATATTTATTTTTGAATTATATTGAAAATTTAAACCATAACCGTATTCTTATATTTATTTTCTTGGGTGTTTCCAAAAAAAATATAAATGTAATTCATTTGGAAAGTATTTATAGAAAATACATTTTAAAGTTTGGAAAGTATTCCTATGAATGAGAAACAGCACGTGTTTATTATTTCAGTCGAACAAAAATAATTGAACCCAAATAAAATCAAGTGCTTAACAATAATAAAGAAAGAATAAAAATCACACTTCTAGATTCATAATTGTTCTTTTTTTCCTTTGTTTTTTTAGGCATTGCCTTACATACAAAACGAGAATATCTGTAATGCAAAATAGTAGATTAAAAGTTAGTATTTCGCTTCTTTTTCCATTCTCAGAGAAAATATGGTGTTCAATACATAATTATGAAAAAATTATTTTAATCAATAATGAAACGCTTTACTAATTCTACTACAGAATCAATCGCTAATTTTTCATTATAGAATAAATAGAAAATCGTTTTACGTAACTAGAGCTGAAATTCTTCCTCGACATAAAATGGATTGTTACATCTATACAGAAAAATTTAACGAGTGATTTTCTTTCTGTAGTATTGATGCATTCTACTTTTTTATATCCATAGAAAACCAACCTAGTTAATATTTTGTTTCTATTTCAATCAATAATAGCGGATTAAGTTTTTCGAATTAGTCCCGATGTAGAGTATCGAAAAAATTATGATTTTTTCCCTTCAGAATCTATTTTTTTCTTAAAAATACAATATAGTGTTCTGATAGTATTTCAAAAATAAATAAATAAAAGTGAAAACAAAAAATCCTTAGAAAAATACAGTATCATCATCATCAGTGCGCTTAAACGGAATTAGTGACACAATAGGTGTCATATTTCAATACTGCTGTAGTCTAAATTTTCAATTGAAATCTTAACAATATGTTATCTCGATAATTTTTTATCTTAACAAAACAAAATGACGCTCATTATAACCAAAGTTATATTAAAATATCATTTTAAAGATTTTTTTCTACATTTAAACAATTTGTACATTATCTATTAATAATTTTTGTTATTAATTAATTTTACTAACGGAAAATTTTTCCGAAAACAGTCTCGCTCAAGTGCGCACCAATTACGTTAGAATTTGACTTGAGTCTGTCATATTCTTTATAAAAGAGATCTACATTATCACAATTAATTTCTAATATTGTATCGTGAATTCTAACATAATTGTAAAATAAGACTCTCATGATTTGAGTTTTTACATCTCTTTATGCAACAGTTTATAAACTGATATGAGAAAAAAGAGCTGTAATACATTTAAAGAGATTCTAAACTTCTCTATAATCACGTATTTTACCTTTCAGATAATGATTTTAAATAATTTGCTTATTTAAATTCTAAAAAATTCTGTTTTTAAGTTATCAGTAAACCAAACTTGAAATAAAAATAAAGAAACTTACACCATCCGATAATAAAGAGATTTTTGATAGAGAGCTGACTTATCCTCTGAAACCTGGCAATGCGCGCTTGACAGATGCAAATCACTTCTAATAATTGAAAAAATGAAGCACCCACGAAGAAGAAATGAAGGAATATCGCTATGGTTACACACATCCCCTGAAAAAAAATGAAAGAATAAACTGACAGGAAATCCAGTTAATCTAGGATAATATTCATAAGTAATAACCAAAAGTTCGGATATTAATGAATGGTGATCTTTTAACAGACACACATTAATACACTGTGTTGGAAATTTGAGCAAAATATTTTTATGAACGCTCCTGGATTTTTAAAAAAAAATATTTTTATTATGTATTTATTTTGTTTTATCCATTTATTTATAAATTATTTTATTTTGAATTTTGTGTTATTTTATTTGGTTTTATATTGGCAGTTTTTTAAACTTTATCCTTAGTTTTAATTACCAAGCAATGTGTATGTGTTCAGGTTATTGTTGCAAACTTACGTGGGGGAAAAGCGGCTGACGACTTTTATTCTATTATTTGAATAATAATAGACTTATTAATGGACAAGGATGAACAAACGACTACAGGATGACAAATCGATGCATAAACACAAAAAACTATTAAAATTAATTATTTATAATAATGCTAAGCGTACACGTTATAAACAAGATTTACAACTTTCTAGAAAAGGCTTTCTAGAACAGTTCTAGTAGCATGAACTGCGACAGATAAGGTCCTTCTTCAATTGCAGCGACGCTCAAACAGATATTAACCTCTTTTGAACTCTCTTTTGAATATAAATAACCTTTGTTGAAAAGGTTTTCCATATAGACCAGTAGTCTTCAAACTGTGTTCCACGGAACCCTAGGGTTCCACAAGGGATACCCAGGGGTTCCAATAAAAAAATCGAGAAGTCACAATAAAAAAATCGAGAAGAAACAAATATGTACGTAAAATGAACATGTTTTCTATGAAGTTTGTATAGTTACAAGTATCTAAAACTCATCCTATTAATTAAAACTGAAAATTTTATTTTTATATAATAACCTTATTTTGCAGCACTTCTTAAACTTTTATTATAAAATAAAAAATATTAAAAGGTTTCATCTTTATATATATATACTTCCTATTATATAATTACTATTCCTATTATATACTTCTTATTATATATATTCCTATAGTGAATATTCTATTGTTTACTATCTTGGGTTTCACAAGATGATTTTATACTCGTTAGTTTGTACAATGTCTTGCAAAACTAAATAGTTATGTAATGGAAAATGCACCTTTTTACGTTTGTGGAAACAACACCTATAATGAAGGAAAGGGAACAACATATCAACAAAGTTGATCTTAAAATCTAAATTTAAGCAAGAAAAGCTTCTAAATTTTAGATTGCAAATTCATGCAATATACACAGGATTTCTCACACAGCTATAAACATTTTAATGTCATTTAGAACATTGTGTTTAAGTGAAATATATTTCTCAACGTAAGTGGCTGTAAAAACAAAGTATAAAACAAATTTAACTCAGAATATATGTAATGCGCGATTACATTTATCTCAATAGACCAAGACTTTAACAGTTCGTGACAAAAAAAAAGCAAACACATATCCCAGTTACTAAATACAATGTATGGATGGGTGACACTTGTATCACAAATTAATATTATTAATAAGTAAATTATATTAAAAAATTAGATTAAATTTTTTAATAATAAATGCAACACTCTTTTTAAATTGCCTTTACATAAAGTGCCTATTACGTGATCTACTTTAAATACTGTTTTTTTGGGATATATTCTTCGAAGTATGTGTATGGAATGGGGTTCTACGAAAACACTTTCTAGTTCTAGGGTGTCCAGAAAAGCACCTTCAAGTTTTAGATGTTCCGTGGGTTGGAAAAGTTTGAAGACCACTGATGTAGAAATTTCTAAGAGGGTGGGGGGGGGGGATTACAGCCTTCTGTATGATTGCTTGGTGATATCACAGTTTTCACCAAATTTGTAGCCAATCTGGTAACCCTGGTGATATCTTCTAAGTTTCTATATCTTATTTTTCAAGTTCACGCTGGGAAGCGAACTTTGCATGCAACTCAATTTTTCAACACTGAAAATATTTTTACAGGGAAAATAATATACATGAATTTAGAGTTATTCTTTCTGTACAGTTTTCGTATTCGGAAATTTTTACGCTTGAATTTTGAAAATTTGATTTTAATTATTGCAATGTCGAAATGAACTATTTGTTTTAATGTAAAATTAGTAATTTATTTATAAATCTGCTTATATTGGATGTTATTTTAAAGCCTTTTTAAGTATTTTTTTTTCATTTTCAAATAAGCATTTTAAAGCCGTTTCATTAAATTTTAGACTGTTAAAAATTAGAACCTTCCACTAACATAGTAAACCGATTTTGTGAAATAAGCTCAAAATATCAAATGAAGAAATATAATATTGATATATATATATATATATATATATATATACATTATCAAAAACTTTAGTGTGCATGTTAAATCCCCCTCCCCTTCGACTTTTTTTTGGGGGCTATTCTAACCAATAGATATATATTCATTTAAAATTCGTAAAACAAGTTTTCAATTTCATAACTAAAATATATTTACTGATATAAAATGGGAGAAGAAAGTTAAAATTTAGAATAAGAAAATATCTGTCACGAAAGTACAAACTATTTAAATAAATTTAATTTATTTCTCATATCAATAAATAGGAGAAAGAAAAGAATAATAAAATAAACATTGTTTTATTTAAATATATTTATTCCACATGCATTTTTAAGTATAGTTACTAAAAATACTAATAAATGAAAAATCGTTTAATTTTTTTTTTTTAGTGTAAGGATAAAAAAAAAAGGTTAAATAGTATGTAACTTAACATTCTGAAAAGTAATACGCTTAATTTCGTTACATCTCAGCCGAAGAAAATATGTGTTTTTTCATCTTAGCTCATAAAACAATTCTTAACGAAAGGTATTATGTTATTATTTTTATTGCGTTATGTTATTGTATTATATTATTGAAATACTAATATGTCCGTATGTAACTTAAAACTGTCCAATAACAATAAACTCATTATCTGTAAGAAGAACTAAAAATTTCCTCCTAGAAGATAAAATAAATGTAACCCATATTTAAAATTCAACTAAAAACATACACACACACATACAGACGGACCCAGATTTAGTGAATTCATCGGAACCAAACATTTTATTCGTTAATTCGGGGTTATTCGTAATATTGGGGTTCAAAAACATACAAATTTTTTGCACTTCCCTTTAGGAAATAATTAAATATCACCAGTTAAAAATTACACACTTTTTATTCGGCAGTTAAAAATACTATTAGAGAATTATTATGCCCCAGTTGATTGGAAATTTTAAAATACTGACTGATAGATGTTTGACAATCTTTTGGATTCTTGACTCGAAAGGGTTCTTTTTCGACTTTATGCAGAGAAGAAAGTACTACGCCATTTGCATCCTACTTGGGGTATGTGTTCACAATTTGCAAACAATGTAAAGCATTAGAAATAGTAACAATTTTGGAAGGAGTTTCATAATCAAATCCAGCCATGCTTCGCCAATTTTCAAAATTGAAATTTTCTCCAAAAACGTACGAATAATAATCTTTTGTCAAGAGACCAAATGGTAAAAATTTTGCAAAAATATCTTGCGTTGTGAAGTGGGACGAGATAAAGGAATTTCCTGTCTCATAATGGACTGCATTTTTTCCCGTCAAAAATTGTTGTTTACAAGAAGTCTTTTTCCGTTCCGCACAAAACGGATATACCATTCAAAAAGAAACCCCATTTTTAGCGCATTTTTCACGTAGTGGAACAAAAGCGCTATTAGGACGCAAATTTCGTCTTCGTCTTCGTTCCATATTTTGTCGTACCTTTTTCTCAGCCAATAAGCAACCAATTGACTTCTTGTTTTTCGGCATTGGTCGCATTTGTACCCTAGATGAGCCGAATCATATTTAAATTTTCCCATAGTTATCCCGAATTTTCCTACAAATTTTCCTGAATTTCGCTAGTTTTGCTTTTTTATAGTGCTGATACAGATTTGTGTCATTATTTCTTTTCAGCTCAATAGTAGTACATTTAGAGGAGTGGTACAGTACTACTTTCTGTTAGAAAAAAGTTCATTAGTTGCATTATTGTAAAATACAACATGTGAAAAACGCGCTAAAATTACTTGGCCATGCCAATGATTGATAGCTTGTTTTTTTCTAATCCAAAGTAATAAAAAACATTTTTTTCATGTTTAAAATAATTTGTTAATTCGGGATTATTTTATTCGTTAAATTGGATTTTTTGCCTTTATTTTAATCGGGAGAAAAGAAACATTCGTTAAATAAGGGCTCAGTAAATCGGGGTTCGACTGTTTATATCAGGGGTATTCAACCTTTTTTTCTGCCAGGCGGCATACATATGTTAGCTATTTCACGCGGCCCGCAATATAAGGATTAATGGAGAGGGGAGATTTTCTTTAAGACTAAGACAACATAAAAAATTTTAAATGTAGAAATTGATCAAAATACTAAAATTTCTATTTTTTTAAAATTTAATTATTATTTTTTATATTTTTATTTTTGTCACTGAATTTTTCTAAATTGAAGCATTTAAGAAACACTCTTTCACAATTTCTGCATCAGTAAGCAGTTTCATATGATTACCAATGATATAACAAATTTCATTGGGTGCTTTTGCTATCGCTGTGACATTACCACTGACAAAACACTTTTTTGCTGTTGTAAAGATTATTCAAGAAAGTCTATTTATCATCTCTTGAAAGAGATCTTCGAGGAAAAGTGTCATTGAACGATTCCTGTTTATTGGTATTTTTAAAATACAATTTAGTAACAAATCAAACAATTACTTAACCATGATTGTTTTTCACTACAAAGTAGTCAATTTTCCAATCGTCTTGAAGCAATCTATTTTCTTCCAATATTTTTCGTTGACAAGATATGAAAGATAGTTAAAAATTAGCTCCACTCATAAAATGGTCGCTACTCTACTGTTGTCTATTATAACTAATCAGAAAAAAATTATCATTTCGCACCCATACGACATCGACAGCAAAAAGCACAATTGATATAGTCGGACCTCTATATAATGAGGTCACTAAATCCCGAAAAAAGTTTGTTATAGAAAAAATTCTTTATACTTCTTTCAATATTCCTTATAAGCCCAATAAAACAAATTTTAAATTCATAAGCACTATATATTAAAAAAAGTAATTATTCACACCTTTTTGTGAATTAATATTTATTTATTTTATAAATCTTACCTATAAAAAAAGAAAGAAAAATTGCAAGAAAAGTTTCTTGACGCCTTTATCGACTTCCTGAAGAATTAAATTTTGGTTCTTTGATGCTCAAGCACTTACGTTTTCGAGCTACAAGAAACTAAGTTACCAGTACGACTGATCAATACTACAAATGAACGGAAACTAGCTCAAGGACACGAGACTCCACTGAGGGTGAAAGGGGATATCGAAGATGCTTCCAGGGAACAGGAAAATGGGGGTTAAAGGTTACATTTTTTGGATGAAATGCCCAGAATTCTATTGCTCTCGACGAGTTAGGTACCTAATAAAAGCAGTTCAAGATTTATGACCATCATAAAATGTGTTAAAAGAGAGAATAACTCGAAATGTCCAGGAATACTTCAAAAATAGGGAGAAAAAAAATTGAACCACAAAAGAAAAAGTTCGTTACATAAAAAATGCACTTCGGTATTGGGAGGTTATTTTACGAAGAATATCGGGAAATGTGCTTGGTTCCAGAAAAAAGTTTGCCATAAAGAAAAATTCGCAATATAGAAGTTCGTTATATAGGGATTCGACTGTATTTGATTTTTTAACAAAGAATTTCCCACGAAATTTTCATAAATAAATGAATTTCTCAGAGCAATGAGCCATGACGGGGCCACTTAAAAAGGCCTGGCGGGCCGCAGGTTTAGTAACGCTGGTATATGCATATAAAAAAGTGATTCAAATTGTTGGGAAAATTGAAAGTTTAATTAAGATGTAATAATAATAATAAAATACTCACCACGTCAATTCGAAAAGGTTCGGTAGTAGTTAAGAGTATGAGCATATAAGCCGAAAATATGCAGGATTCACAGCATATTTGAGCCAAACAATCAACATGGAACATTCTGTAACAAAGCGAACATTTCTGTATATAAATTAAACATTTTTTCAAAACATGCATAAATAAATGTTCTCTTAGATGACCTAAATTCAGTAACGATTTGGATATTTTATAATGCCCTCGTGGGCAAAATGAGATTCTTAGAACAGTTTATGAATAAAACTTTTATAAAATGAGAGAGATGTGGTTATTATTAAGAATATAAGATTATATTTTTGAAAGAACTGTTGCTTTTTGTCCTAATATAATAAGAACTAAGTGTATGATGTACGGCATAGGAAAACAAAGATTTTAACAGAGTATTGTCATTAAAATGAAAAAGAGAGAGAGAAAATATTGGAATTAAGTTCCACACAAACAAATTTCTAAGTTAATTTAAGTTAAAATTAAGCTCTCAAAGTTTAAGAATTTGGAGTGTTCCTCATTAAATTTTTTAAATGTGGAATGAAAAGAAAGTTAATTCACTGTTTCCTCTTTTGTGGTGAATTACATACTATTTATACAGATCAAGAAGTGATTCTCGAATTTTTAAATGATTTTGAATAGATATTAAAGATTTTCGTATTATAAATTACTGTTGTTGAGGCAATGTTCTCTCTTTCTCTCTATATATATATATGAAGAAATTATATAAAAATAGAACATAAAAAAATAATAAAAAAATGAAGATGAAATCTAATGAAATACAAATAAGAACTAGCGAGTCAAAATGCAATTTCGGACTTAGACCGAATAAGTGGGGTAAACTATTTGAAGGCCAACTTTTGCAACTGTAGAAAGACAAAATAAATAAAAAAATTAAAGATAAAAATTCAAGTATAAAAATTCAAATAAAAAAATAAAAAAAAAATCCATAGAAATATGAAAGAAAACCGACTATATCAAAAAAATTCCCAAAATGTTTAATCAGAAAAATATCAAAAGAATTACCAATAAAAGGATTCTTAAATATATATATATATATATATATAAACCTGGGTGTCAATTTCTTGTATATCGGCGTGGTAAAGTTACTAAACAGATGGTGAAAAAAGGGCTTGGATATTTTATTTAGCTGTTGTATTAAATTTATTAATACATGAATGTTAAATATATAAATATTGAAAGAATTAAAAATTAAATTATATATATATATATATATATATATATATATAATAAAAATAATATTCGAAAATTAAGGGAAAAAGAAAATAAAGGTAAAATTCGAAAGTACATATATTGTATATTGCCAACGATTACCACAAGCAAACAATGATAAGAGTTTGAAAGTTTAAATCACAAATTAATTTTTAGAATTAAACTTAACAGACATCAAAAACCAATAAACAAACAATAAAAAGCAAAAATTTTAAAAAAATAATAAAATGATTTATAAGTTGGCGGATTTTTTTTAAATCTATTTTTTTACAATGAAATGTCCGAAATTGACTCCTAATCATCAAAATAAATTTAGAAATATTTTAGAAAATAATCACATTGGTTACTAATAAAATTAAGCAGATTGTTAATTTATTATGATTGATGAGATTCATTACGAAATTTTTACCTTAAATTTCATTAAAGATCAAGTTTTACAGTCATCCATCTTGAACTCATGAATATATTTAACATTAATTTTATCAAAATAATTATATTTATTTGAAGACAATAAAGTTTAGAAATTGTGATAAAAACCAAAGAAGAATTTTATCACAAATTGGGCATTTTCTTCCTCTAATTTTTCCAATTAAATATTTTTTTAAAAAAATATGTTTAAATGTCTTAGAAGTCAAAGACTTGCTGCTAAAATAAACATAGCTCCTTTCGAAAAATGAAGAAAAAAGTAAGAAAATATAAACATTGTTTTTTTTTTTATTTCGATTTCAATTATTTTAAATACAATAATTTAATTTTAGAAGTAACCTGGAAACTATACTTAACAGATTTCTTGCTCACTAATTTTTTAAATTTTGAATTAAATTTAAAATCAATCATAACAATGCAAAAAAAAAGTTTTATCAGAGAGAATTGGAAGCATAGCGAATAAATACGGAGCAAAATTATTGATGCAACATTACTCTAAATAAGATGAATATTTTGAAAATAAATAGATATTGTTAAATCTAATTAAATGGATTACATATACACATATATTTACCCAGACGTGACGTAAATGATTATGGTAAAACCAACTAATAATGTAACAACTGTACAACCAATTACACGGAAGACCAGTAGGGGGACTTCATCCAATTCAAATTCTTCTCTACTTGATACCTGTAAAATTTTAAATATTTGTACTTGTGAGAGTATAAACTACAGTGGGTGCTGATGAAGTTATGACAGTCATTTCGTAATTAAAAATTTTCCCCTTTAGAATTTAGATTCGAAATATTTACGAGATTATAATCTGTCAATTATCTTTTATCTTAAGATTAAGAATTTGTACGTTTAAAATTAGAACAATAACAATAGGGAAAAACATACATTAGATTTTAAAATTACATTGGAATTAAGTTATTGTAGAGGTTTATATCTAAAGTAAATGTACTCTTTTGCTGCAATCCGATAACTTTTAAGACTGCACTGGAGTATGATAAATAATTTTGAAATGTCGTTTTGAAAAGTAATTTATAAATAAGAATTTACGAAAAACTTTTTAAAGTGTCTTTAAATTCTGCGAAATACGCTGTTAATCTTTTTTAAAATAGAATATTATCAAAGGAAATTTATTATTTTAAAAAGTGAAATTTAATTTCAACTCTGCTAATTATATATCTTTGTCTTGGCTCGTTTAATATTACTTTAATTTAAAATTATACATAGTAATAATTTTTACAACATTCTGTCCACGTTTAATATTATTAATGTTACTTAATATGGTCTATATACTCTAGTGCTATTAATATTATTTAATATTATTTACACACATTTAATACAATTAAAAGTAAACTATTAATGTTAATTAAAATGCTATTAAAATTTATTTAATGTTATTTATAAAACTTACTTCCGAAGAAATATCAAAAGGATCTCCTTCTGTGCTCATTCTTATTTA
The DNA here is from genome assembly GCA_019973975.1 of Trichonephila clavata. NCBI lineage: Eukaryota > Metazoa > Arthropoda > Arachnida > Araneae > Nephilidae > Trichonephila > Trichonephila clavata. The sequence goes on from BMAO01010412.1 coordinate 59,710, forward strand.
TAAATGATTTTGGATTGAAGAACAAGCATTATTTTTCTGCAAAGTAACAAGACAGTTATTTATAGCCTTTAAATAAAAATAAAAATAATGTAACGATTTATTTTTAATGATCATAAATCTTATAAAATTACAATATATTGTAAAAAAGCACTATATTATTTATGATAAGTATCCTATTATGTAAAAAATATTGATCTTAATAAATTGTTAACTTTTTGAAATTCTGCTCAAACAGATACACCTACCATATAAAACGAATGTCAAGCACAAAAAATCCTCTAGGATATAGATTATACATTTTTTTCTTAGTTTTAATAAGTTGAGAGTCTCATTCTCTGATAAATATATAGATCATTCTCTGATAAATATATAGATCATTCTCTGATAAATATATAGATGGAAGATTACATAGTGACAGACAATTTTGCACGCAGAAGATTTCAATATATATGGGGAGTGGGGAAGAAAAGAAATTACAACCATGCAAATTTTTAAGTATTTAAGCATTGTACTTTATAAATAAAAGTTTTCACTCTTTTCTTAATTTGCAATACTTTGATACCTATTTTTAATTCTTTTAAACACGATTATATTTTGGACTTTTGGTTTTTGAGAATAATTTAAATCAAATATCGGCGAATCTCTGATACAAAGAATTTAATTTTAGTGACCAAAAAGTAATGTCGAGCTTTCCTTCATGCTAAATCATTTGGGATATGAAAATTATTTCTTAAAAGAAAAGTAAAGTATTGGAGCATCCAGCTGTTTCAATTATAAATACAAACATTTTATTTGTTTTAAATCCTTACTAGTAAATCCTATTTCATTAATTAGATATTTATTTGTATTAATTGTATAATTTGCGATAATTATTAATGTGTATTAATTGATTTTTAAATTTTTTTTATCAGCTTATGAAGCATATTGGCCGATAACATGACATAGGTATTGAGAAGTGCATATATATATATATATATATAGCACTTACAGATATCTTTATATAAAATATATATATTATTAATATATATATATATTATATATATATATATATATATATATATGAAGTGGCGCATTTATCCGCTGGGATAGAACCAGATACCTTTGGATCCGAAGCCGAGTTACTTATCCCTCTACACCAAAATGATCACCATGGTGCGGTGGTAGTTACTGGCTTATGGTACCGCTACATACTCCTCCCCCAGTGAGTCGGTGGATAGGCGAACGAACGATGTATTTGTTTAATCAAGCGTGTTTGCTGCTGCGTCATGAGTTGTGACGGCTTTACTGGTTGCGTCATTCGTGCGTGACGGCTTTGTTGATTGCGTCATATGTGAGACGACTTTGTTCATTGCGTCATATGTGAGACGACTTTGTTCATTGCGTCATGTGTCTAATGGCTTTGGTTGCATTTGCGGTGAATAGATGGCGCCACGACAGTTCAGAAGCTTGCGTTTTTCTGAGTTCAGCAAGGGTCACCAATGAAGTGGTGCATTTATCCGCTGGGATAGAACCAGGTACCTTTGGATCCGAAGCCGAGTAACTTATCCACTACACCAAAATGATCACCATGGTGCGGAGGTACTTACTGGCTTATATATAGGTGGTACCGCTACATATATATATATATATATATATATATATACAGGGTGTTTCATAAATGATGGGAGTAACTTTAAGGGGTGATAGTACACATCAAGACGAGTAATAGTAAATAGGAAACCAAGTGTCCAAACGTCTTCCGAAGGAGAAAGGCACCATCAAAGTTTAGGGTCCTAAATTTCAAATGATGATAAAAAACGAAAAATGGATCGATTCATTTGCGGTTTTCACTAAAATCATTCTTTAAATTAGTATTTCTTTAAAAAAAGTTTAAAGGCAAAGTTAAAAAAAATGCCGTTACAGGCGCTCTAGACTTTGGAGTACGAACAACTACCTTTTACAGTAATTTTTTTTATTTTGTTAAATGTTTACAAAAGCTTAGATTTTAACTTGAATTTTGAGCGCAAAATTGAAACCATCGGGAGCGGTTAAGTGGCGCAAATGTAACCGCGTTCAGGGGGGGGGGATTGAAATGCTCGTACGTAATGATCAAAATAAAAAACGATAAAGCAAACTTTAAGAGGTGATAGTACAACATAAAAACAATCAACTTTGATTAGAAAATGCATGATTTGAATTCAAACGCAAACGTGTTAGAGCATCTTCAAATTTTATCCATGCAAGCGTTATAGCTGCAAATTTCTGGAAGAAGAATATGAAATTGTGATATGGGGAAGAAGAAGAACGCATCTGCAAATTGTTATTAAGATAAAAGCCACTGACCCGAGTGTGCAAGTGTAAATCACGGTACAAACGTGACATGTTCCCCTCGTATCCGGCGAGTAATGTGGTTCCAGCAGGATGGAGCACCAGCTCATTTTGCGCCAGAGGTGCGAAATTATCTAAACGCAACCTTTCCAAATCAATGGATTGGGCGAGGTGATCCTGTCCCTTGGCCAGCGCGATCGCCCGATCTTTCATGCCTGAATTTCTTTTTGTGGGGACACCTGAAGAGTCTTTTGTATGAGACTCCTATCGAATCTGCAAAAGAACTCGTCGCCAGACTTTCGGCAGCTGCAGGAGAGGTGCGTGATACTCCTGGAGTGTTTCAGAGGGTTCGTGAATCCCTTCTTCGCCGTTGTACCGCCTGCATCGCATCTAATGGTCAGTGTTTCGAACAGCTATTGTAATAATTTCTAATTAAACTTTTTTTTATAACGTAAATGTTCTTTGTTTCCTTTTTTGTCTCTTAAAACGAAATCTGTTTCAGCACCCTCTATCACCTTCGGGTTAAAATTACGAGTATGATTTCTTTGATGAATGTTGCTTGTTTTGGTGTTGTACTATCGCCTCTTAAAGTTTGCTTTATCGTTTTTTATTTTGATCATTACATACGAGCATTTCAATTTTTCCCCCCTGAACGCGGTTACATTTGCGCCACTTAACCGCTTCGATGGTTTCAATTTTGCGCTCAAAATTCAAGTTAAAATCTAAGCTTTTGTAAACATTTAACAAAATAAAAATATTTCTGGTAAAAGGTAGTTGTTCGGTACTCCAAAGTCTAGAGCGCCCTCTAAAGGCATTTTTTTAACTTTGTCTTTAAAACTTTTTTTTTAAAGAAAGTACTAATTTAAAGAATGATTTTAGTGAAAACCGCAAATGAATCGATCCATTTTTCCGTTTTTTATCATCATTTGAAATTTAGGACCCTAAACTTTGATGGCGCCTTTCTCCTTCGGAAGACGTTTGGGACACTTGGTTTCCTATTTACTACTACTCGTCTTGATGTGTACTATCACCCCTTAAAGTTACTCCATCATTTATGAAACACCCTGTATATATATATATGGCGAATTTGAGCGAAGATTTTTGTAGCGTGGCCGGTGTTGGTTTTTTTCATGTAGATTTGCTGAGAGGTGTTTAGGATTGTTGTGTCTTGATAGAAAGCTTCTTTAATGTTAGTTTCATATTTCTTTTATTTATAATCACCAATATATCAAATGCAATAATTTTTAAAATAATTTATGGATGTTAAACACACACATATAAAGCAGAGGCAACACTTAGCAGCGAAACGGACACATTGTTGACAAACAGACAAAGCACACAGAGAAAGAGCAATGGCGGTGTATCTGTGGGCGTCTGGACTGAAAATCAGTCCTCAATCCCATATCGTGATAGTCTGAGATATTGGAACGACGTTTGTGGAGTTTTTCATTCTGCGGAGAGGCTTGCTGGCTATTGGTTGATTGGAGGCGATCCGGGGGCGTAGCTATGAGTGGCGTCTTGACTTGGAAATTCGGAACTTTTCCTGGGAAAATTTGTCTTGACTGAGAGCTTAGACACTGCTCTCTGATTGGTCGAGGATGGGTGAGGATAGAGACTCATATTGGCTGCCCAGAAGGGGTGTGAAAAATAGATTGAAAAAATAGCTTGTCCGGTGGGGTAAAGTAGAGAAATAAAAATAAGAATTTAATAAAAGTTAAATTTAGCAAAAATACTGGGTGCAATGATTAAAAAATTATTGCGAGAGAAAATAGCTTAAGGCGGGTTGTAGGAGCTCAAAAGGATTCTTCTTGGCCTTTTTGTATTATTATTTACATTATATGGAGTTAGATTAGACATATTAATATTGTTGGTATCAGAAAGAGAGTTAAAGAAGTTTTTGGCTATTTTTTTAATGTGAGTTTTAAAGCTATTAATTTTTAGTGCATTATTGATGTCATCATTTCTCATATAGTGAGTTGCTTTAACAACCATACGGATGTATGAATTTTGGACTACATGCAAAATATTGAGATTAGTATTTGCGGCATAACCCCAAACCGGACAAGGGTAAGCAATAATGAGACGCATAACGACTGTATAGAGAAGCACTTTGTTTTCTATACTTAAATGTGAGTTCCGAGAGATTAGGGGGGAAAGTTTAAACATAATTTTTGGAACTTATCACGAACGTAGAGAAAGAGCAACCGACTGCTCCGAGCTTTTAAACTGGTGGTGAAGGTTGTAACAGGAGTCGTGATTGGATGCAAATGCGCGCGAATAGTTAGATTAAGATAAAGATTATAACTGTCTTGTACCAAAGAATTAGAAAATAATTTAACGGAGTTAAGTTAAAGAGTATTAGAATAAGTCATTACATATATATATATAAGTAAACATTTTAAAGTCAATTGACCGTTATCTTTTCCAGAGCTGTCACTGATTTAGGACGTTAAAATAGGGTTAAGCTTGCCTTACAGGATCCTAAACTTCCCCTTCAGCAGAAAATTTCTACGTAATAGGGCAAGAAAAAATGTAGAAAAACAAAACAAATTTGAAAAATAAAGTCTGAAGGGTAAGGTTAAGATCCTGTAAAGCAGTGGTCTTCAAACTGTGTTCCACGGAACTCTGGGGTTCCACAAAGCATGCCCAGGGGTACCACGAGTCACAATAAAAAAGTCGAAAAGAAACTTATAAGTGTGTATGCAAAAGTATTATTTCTATGAAGTTTGTATAATTACGAGCACATCTAAAACTCATTCTATTCGTTAAAACTAAAAGTTTTATTTATATATAATAAACTTTATTTTTTTCAACACTTTTTAAACTTTTGTGTGTTATAATATAATAAAAAAATATTAAAATGTTTTATCTTTATATATATGCTTTCTATTGAGTGTGAATATTCTATTGTTTGCTATCTTGGATTTTACGAGATAATTTTATACTCGTTAATTAACGCAGTGTCTTGCATAACTAAATAGTTATGTAATGGAAAATGCCCCATTTTCTATTGGGGAAAAACATTTATAATGAAGGAGCGGAAACAACTTATCAACATAACAGATTCGATGCTAAAATCTGTATTTAAGAAAGAACAGCTCCTAAATTTTAGGTTGCAATTTCATGAAAGTACTCAGTATTTCTCACACAGCTATAAATACTTTAACATTCAGAACATTGTGCTTATATTTCTCAACGTGAGTGGCTGCAAAAACAAAGAATAAAAACAAATCAAAAGCAAAATATGAAATGCAACTGCTGATAATTTCAATAATATAGATTTCAACAATTTGTGTGAAAAAAAGAGAGCACATATTCCAGTTACTTGGATCAAAAATTAATATTATTAATGAGTAAATTAATATTATTAATGAGTAAATTATATTAAGAGATTAGAATTTTTCAAAAATAAATGCAATACTTCTTTTACCTGCCTTTACATAAAGTACCTATTACATGTTGATCTGCTTAAAAAAAATTATTTTGAGATATATTCTTCTAAGTATGTATGTGGAATGGGGTTCTACCAGTGGCGCACACAAGGGGGGTGTCCTATGGATCCGGACACCCCCCCCCAAAGCCGTTGAGTTTCTTTCGATTGAAGAAAATCCAATATATATATAACGTAAAATTTAATTAAGTACTTGTAATTAGCAATTTATTTTATTAATTAATGCTAATTACTAATTCAATCATTTATTTCTTACTGTTTTTTCTTAACAAAATCGACAAAATCAGAAGAATTAATTGATGTTGTCTTGAGGTATGATACGAATTGGAGGACTTTCGACCATGGACCCCCCCCCATTCCCCCTTGAAAAATTTTTGTGTGCGCTACTGGGTTAAACGAAAACTCTTTCTAGTTCTAGGGACTCTACAAAAACACCTTCAAGTTTTAGGGGTTCCGTGAGTTAAAAAAGTTTGAAGACCACTGCTGTAAAGCAAAGGTAACCCTATTTCACTGTCCAAAATCAGTGACAGCTCTAGAAAACATAATAGTTTTCCATTTGAGTCGATTGACTTATATCTTTACTTATATTTTGGTTTGCTATTTGTGCTTATCAAATCCGTTATTTATCTATTCTTTGTTTTGTGGAATATTATGTTTATATTTATTTTAGTATAATATATGGATGTATATAATTATCCTATTTATAGGTGTGAACTGTGAAATTTATAACAGCTGTTAACAATCAAATGAAATTTATTTTGTAAATAGAACAAAAGGAATAAAATGAAAGGATGAAAGCAAATGAAAGAATTTCCTGCCTCAGTGAAATACGAGGGAAAAAGAAATGCAAACACACAAACGGGCAGTGTTATTTTTGTTAAGTCGCGAGTTTAAACCCTGGCACCACTGTTGACCCATTGTGTATAGGGATTGATGCCCGTTAAATATGTCAATGATCAGTTTTCACGGTGAAATGGCATGGGGATAATTTGAAGAATAGGGTGTCAGCTCAGTTGTCGTTTTCGTCGCTTGACCATGTTTTAAAATTAAGAGTTTTTTCCGATAGCCCTCGTGTAAATTTGAAATGCGACCTTTTTTCCACAATCAACCTACTTCGAAATTTGAATTTATTCATTAGGTCATGTCAGATGGTCTTAGACCAGCGTTTCTCAAACTGTGGGGCGCCTCCCCCCTAAGGGGGCCTGATAAACCTACGTGGGGTGGGCAAAAATATGTACTTACGTATTATTTCATCCTGTTGGCGACATTATATGAAACAAAGCACATGATTGTCAATTCAGCGCATACGACACATGGGAAATTACAACACACATGCACAATTAGAGTTGACAACTTGGCGGGTTATCTTGAACGTTGGCGATTGTTGCGATAATACGTAAATACCCCAAAAAATAAATGATTTAAAATACTTATCAATTTACTGAAATAAAGCAAAACAAAATACATTATAACATACTAAGAAATAAAATACATATTCACAATGATATAAGATACTTATAAAATGTATCAGTATGTCAGAAAAGTAATTGATGTTGTTTATGCCACCTGTCTGACGTAGTCAGATCGAGGCTCACGAAATTCATCATGGCAACGGGCTAGAGATATGTCTGTCATTAGCCTAAGCTTTGAGCCCATGAAGGTGCCAGCACAATTATGCTCACGATAGATGGTGACACCATTCGAACCCACAGATTTAACGAGCACGTGCTCCGTCTTGTACTCGGCAAGTATTTGGTGGCATCGGGCATCGAACCCAGGCCTTCCGGTCTGGCGTCCGATGCTCTAATCACTAGGCTACCCACGGCCCTAAAGTAATTGATAATTAATTTATCAATACTAAATTAAAAACAAGTTTAATAATTACTAGTGATTTCCACGGACCTGTAATATACAAAACTATTTACAAAATTTAATACTTATCTTTATAATTTGCGCAATTTATAATTAAAGTCGCATTGTATCTTTAATCAAAATGCATTATTTTTGCATTCAATAATTATTTATTGTATGAGGGGGGCACGATGAAAATCATGACTGAAAATTGGGTCACATATATTGGAAGTTTGAAAAGCACTGTCTTAGGAGGCATTTTGTGTCATAAAATAGCCGGTTCCATACCTTTGCTTTACTCCTTCGTAGTTGCGTGCTTCATACATGGAACGATTGATTCTCTCAAAACAAAGTAAAGAAGAAAAGCATTCTCAAAAAAGAATCTCCGTTCGTCTGAATTCAGATATTATTAAAGTAATATGAATTTTTACATGTAAAATTAAGATGGATTCTGTAACACACAAAATAAATCAATACAAACAAAAGTATGGCATTTTTTTTTTATTCGTATATCCAAAATCAATGATATTGTCTTTCAAGGTCAGGCAATGTCGTGTATGTTTCGGAAATGAGGAAAGTAGGAGTATCTATTAGTATTGTAAGAAAAATGATGCATCAGAAATGCGAAGACCTTGAAAATATTATTATTCATCACATTATATGGATAATTATTTTTTCGTGGAAATATAAGAATACAATTGAAATATGTGCTTGTTATTTTTCATAGCAAAGTGACAATTATTTCTTGAAACCAAAATAGTTAGGAAATAGTTGTTAGAATGCCAGTCGATGAACTTGCTATATATATGTTAGACAGAAAAAAAAATCAGAAATTTTTTTTTTATTGTTTTAAATGGAACAAAATTAATGAACACGCACATATATATAGCACAGCTTTACAGGGTGGTATTTTATCTTGTAGAGATTTATAATACATGACATGAGTGTATAAATGGGGGGGGGACAAATGAAAATACCTTTCCAGGGAAGCTTTTTATTGATGACGTTACAAAAAGCGAGAAACAAACAATTGAATACAAGCATAAACAAACCCACAACAAAAGACAACTGACTGCTTTCTACTACTTCATGCGGTACCCCCAATCTATTTTTTATTTCTATAAATGGTTCGTTTTCAGTTTATACCAGGAAAAGGATTCTACTACTTTCTATGCCACTTGATTAGTTGAAAGAGTATGATATTATTCAGTGACAATACTCCAGGGAAAATCCAGGCACGGGCCATTTGCAGTTATAGTCAATGAAAGAAGGTTCAGATTTCACAAACTATTAACGAGGTGTTCTGGAATGTTTAGTCCAAAGATATGTAAAACAAATGAAAGGTTTGCAGTAGTTTCTACCCCAAAGGGCCGATTTTCTGAACAGAAACTAATGACGTCTCTACGGTTACTTATTTTCGCGTGGGACTGGTCAGATTGCTCAGTCTTGGACAATCTGACGCTTATGTTCTTAGGCAAGTTAATCTTTGACCTCCCTTTTTCCAGCCGCCAGAGAGGTGACCGGCGCAGTTTCCACTCCAATTTCCGGCTTCAAAGTCCACCCCATGAGGGGTGGCAAGGACCAATGACCGAATAGGAATCCCAGCTACGTCCAAACAGAACTAATTTTGCATCACGAAAGGCTGGAAAGGGCAGGACGTATTCGACCTTTAAAGAGACACGATAAGTTAAACCTAGGCGCTTCTACACACTTCATCCCTCTACAACTCCCCAACACATTCCAACTGTAATCCTGCCTTGACAGCGACCCCAATAGTGCAATGCCTTAGCAGGTTCATTGAAACACAGAAATCCTTATACACATTGTTTTAATTTTATAATGAATTTTTATAATGAATTTTTTTAATAAAGAGTGTATTTAAAAAAAAAAACTTTTAATTTTCGCCCATGTAGTGACATATTTGAAAATCACTAGAATATTTTTTTTCTGTTCGGTTTATGTACAGGCTTTGAATTTTGGATAACTTTTTTAAAGAAAACTCGCACTCTTGGTTTGTGCACGGATTGTGTAATATATTTGAAAATATATGGTACAGTAGAACCTTGTTTTTTTGCTGTCCTTTTTGATGCGATTTTATTTTTGTGCGATCTTTTTTTTATGCGGTATATGAATTTCAATGGCTTTGGCGCCACTGTAATGTTCTCTATCAATGTACCAGTGCACGGAGAACGTTAGGGTCCCCTGAAAAGTCAGGTTTTGCCTTTAATATTTTATAAATTGTGTAAATACGTACTTATGTTTTTCAGGCTTTGGGCCCCCTAGAGTCCTAGCCCCTCCCTCTTCCCCTCAAGGCGGAATTTACGAGGGTGTACATTACGCCACTGCGATGTACATATATATACTTCAAGACGCTCTGTTCATTTGTTATAAACAGTCTCCCGACAATATACGCTCAATTACTTTCTCTCAACGTGGCAACAGCCCGCGCTTGATTGAAGACGAAATTTTCAATGACAGTGACATTATCAATAATTTGATAGATCATGAAGACGGACAAGAAGTACCAGATTCTTTGAGAGTGGATAAAATATATGCAGGGATATATATATACAGCTATATAAAATATATGCAGGGCTTTATTTATATATACAGCTTTCCTCAAATTGGAAAAACATTTTCTTAAAATAGATATCAATTCTGAAAGAAGTATGGAATTTCTCACATAATGAGCTGCGATCATGCATATCTGGTTATTGTGACATTTACAAGCAACTGACAAACCAACCTTCGTCGTATAAACTTATCTCTTACTTTATGATGCCAAAAAATAAATTAATTTAAATTGTATCTTCAAGTGACGAAAGCGATTTTGAACTTATTCATCACAGAAAGATGAGCGCTTTGGATTACGCAGTGAATGGAGTGAATTATGTATGTGCATTTTGAAAACTTCTCCATGTATACAATGAGGAACTAAATGTTTTTAAAATGTTTTCATGTGTAATTTAATTAGTTATTTTGTTATGGAAGTACTTTCTCATAAATTTCGTAAATAATTGGCGTATAAGGGTCCCTCTCCACCGCATAAAAAAAAATTTTCTGTAGTATTTCGACGAAGTTGTTTTATTATATGTAAGAATTTATGAAATTTTTTCAAAAAATATTTTGTACGGTTTTTTATGCGGTCCCTAACTACCGCACAAAAAACAGGTTTTACTGTATATTAATATTGAATAAATTACAATCTCTAATATTCTGTTTGGGGGGAAATAGAAAAGAAATTACACAATTGTGCAATAGAATTAACAAGTTATCGTATACAAAATTTTATTTCTAGTTATCTTTCAGGAATAGGCGTACCTCGTCATTGATTTTGAAATAATATCTTTCGCAAGATATAATAAAAGTAGTTTTGAATTGACCAACAAAAAAAAAAAGTGGGGAATTTATGGGAGTAATAAATAACTACTCTCGGAGCGAAACTTTAATTATTCTATGCGTGATACGAAGTAAATGTTATAATATGTAGCGTTCATTATTCGCGTGTAAGTTTTCTGAATTCGTGTATTGATCATTTTTAAAAGGTTATCAGCTTTTTATTTGTCTTTTTGTTTCATTTTGTAACGTTCATTTTATGAGAGCGGTGCATGTTTTAGTATCATTAAACCTGCTCGCTCAAAATTCTGCATACATACAGACTAATATTTTACGAAATTTTACATTTAAATATATCCCTTAATGATCAAGATTATTTGCTGTTGGTTTCGGAGTTCCAAGTTTCACTTTTTTTTATTGACATTTTTTAATTACAAACTGTTCCAGGAAAGAAAAACACCTCGAATTTTTTTCCTGGCATTAGTAAATTGTTGACTTGGAGAAAAAATTAACAAATTATTTTTCTGAGCGTTACAAACTTTGACTTATTTATTTTTATTTTAAAAGTGTAGTGGAGCCTCTTTAAAGTGGACTATTGTTCTACGATGATCATTAACGCAAAAATTGAACTTTCCACATAATCTCAACAAGCCCTGCCTTAATTCTGAGAAGTTTTTTAAAAATTTTACTAGGCTGTAATTCTTACATTGATCACTCGGATAGTTATTAACGTAATTTATTGATCATTAGTTAAACCATTGTAAATTTAACTAATTTGATTTCATTTATGCCACACTGTGAAGCAATACGAGGACTATGGATAACGTATCTAGAACCACGGTCAAGTGACAAATAGGGTTTGACGGTTTTTCAAACCCGGTTTTAAAAAACTGGATTTTAAAGTGAATTTGTCTCATTTGAAAATAGGTTTTTAAATTAAGAAAACAGGTTTCGTTAGAAAATATCCAGTAAAAAACACCATTCTTCAAAATTATATCAAAAAAGAAAATAGATAGGAATTAAATTTAATTCTTGATTGCAAAAACAAAGTGAAATAGCATAGATGACATGATTGGAAGATTTCTTGCAGAAAAAGAATGTGTTGTTGTAGCATTGAATGACTTTGGTTCTTCTTATATGTGTGGAATAAAGGACTTCATAAAGTCTTGGTACAGATTCGTCTAGTAGCTGAAGACTTAGGGCGACGGGATGCCAATTTATTAACAAGTGAAGGTAAATTTAAAATTCTGTTAGATGAACTAAAAAAATTTAAACACTGAAATAAGAGTTTGAAATTACTATATTCTTCAGAAGAACGAATTCAAGAAAGAAGACAAGTAGAATTAGTAACTCTTTTGCTGTATTTTTGCAAAATCCACGAAACATTTCTGGTTCAGTGAAGAAATCTAGTATGTACTTTCTTTAAAAACCAAAACTATAAAGTTATCTTGAAATAATCTAGAATATTTCCAAATTCTTATGTGGAAACCGATTCTGATGAAGAGCAAATCGAACAAACTACTCATCAGAGTAATACTTTTTTAAAAGAAACCTTTCATAAGTTTCTTGAGACCCTGAAACAAAGCATACAAATCCAAAGACACTGAAAGTCAATTTTCATTATTTGAGACAACAAATAAAAGAGCAAAAAAACTTAGATTTGTTAATTGATTCCCTGAATGCTATAAAACCAAGCTCAGTAGTTAGTGGACGAGTATTTCCAATTTCAAGCAATATTGTGTACAAAATAAGAACAAGATTTAGCTACTGTTTAGTGGATAATTTATGTTTTACAGGAGAAATTAAAATTAGCGAAAGTAATATTAATGTTGAAATTTTTTCTGAGTTTTCGTTATTTTGTGTAAGTAATATGAAGATATAACCCTTAAATTTTTTTAATATTTTGACTGATATTTATTTTTTTATAGCTTGATGATTTTTTTTTTTTTTTTTTTGTTATTTTACATAAATTAAAATACTTTTTTCTATTCTATTTTTTCTGACAAAAATTTGAAAACCGGTTAAAATTGTTTCTTTTTTTTGTGGAAATATTGAATTCGAAAACCGTTTTTTCAAGAAGTAGTTTTTTGTATAAATCCTAGCAACAAAGATGACACCTGGGTTCCAACTCTCTTCACAAACTTTCCTACTCCACGCCAATGGAAGGACTTCGACTCGACAGATTTAACGTGCATCACGGAGGTTCTTCAGTGGTCTTATGTTTCGAATCCGTGGCTGGGCAATGCGATCATGAGTTCGCCACTATTACTACTCGGCTCCGCATGCACTTGTAAATTTGCTTGTTTGCATCAAAAGATTAGGTTTTGCCTTTTAATTGTGCTTTGCAATTCTATATTATTCTTTCCTACTACGAAAACCTTCTTGCTTTTGAAGAATTTACTTTAACTGTATGCATTCAATAAATTTATATCACAAACAAGTACAGTTAGTTGAAAACGAGCACTGAATAACATAAAATAGTCCCAGGCTGTGTTAAAAAAATTTTTGGATTAATAATCTGTAATTACATCTGATTGTACCTCATTTTCTTTTTTTTTGTGTGTGTGAAAGTACAGATGTTTTCAGTTGGTTAGCTAGAGTTTAAACAACTATTCTAATATTTTTTTACACCTTTGCGATAAGAACAAGAGACATATATATACTGATTTTTCGTATTCTTTATTAAAGGTGAATTCTTAAGTCGGAGCCCAAGTTAACATAATAAATAATTTGCAACTATGTAATTAATTTTAACCGTATTTTGATTAAGTACGATTTTTGTACATTTTCTAAGGGGTAAAATGATTCCTTTATTTCTGCGCAATAATTACCCTGGGGTATTGACCGATTTGTTCTAGTGACTTTGTGACGGATCTATACGGTTTCCACTAACCTTCTCTATTTTTCTTAAAAGTTTTATTTATTTCAACCAATCTCCACCGGGAGCCAAAGCGTGATTTATTCAAATGAGATATATTATATAAGTTCGAGTTTCGCGAGTTAACAAAAAGAAAAGTGAAGAGTTAGAAGAGTGAAGTCAAATGAATTGAAGCATCGGTAGATCAACACGCAGTTGTTGACTTTAGTAGATAGCAGTTACGTGACGAGCTACGCCGGGGAGCAGTAGATTGAAATTGGAAAAGATCCCGTATTACCGAGTGTGGATCCTTCTCCATTATCCCATCCAGTCAATAAGGAATTTATCATCACGACGGAACAGCCGATGTTAAAAGATAAGGTTAGGGATTTGGAATATTGTGAATACGTGTACGTGTTTTAGCTGTAATTGTACGTGTTTGATCTTTCGTGGATTCAGTCGCGATTCCGTAGTTCCACTAGTATAACTAACTCCCTTTTCATACTCCACAGTGTCTTATTTCTCTTAAATTTGAATTGTGTGATTATATCCTTCTGTGATTAATAAGCATCAATAAATATAGTGATTTGTAATTATGTCTCATGATTATTCAAATCCGCCTACACGTCCAGAAACATTTAATGGTAGACGGGGAGATGATAATCTGAGGGGAGGATATAATTCACGACAACTTGAGTGGTTAATTTATAAAGGTTATAACGTAGATGAAAGAATTTATATCCGGTGTTTTTTTAAATTATACATTTAAATCAGTCATAAAAGAAAAACAAAGTTTTCATGTTGATGTAGTAAGAGGGTTTGGAGAGAGGAATGCCAGCTGAAGAGGGATCTTTGCCAAATTAATTTAAATAAAAACAGCAAAGAATAAAAAAAAATGTTCCAAGATTCAGTAATGACGTTGAAACCCATTAGAAAAGACAAAAGTATAAGGTTTATGGATTAGTCATTCATTTGTGCACAATAAATTGAGAAATATGAGCAGTCGTACGCAAGTGATGTTTATTTTTGCGAAATCATATTTCCAACTAATGGAACAAATTAAAAGTCAAGAAAGTTGTTTACTTTAAGTAACATAAATTTTCCCCTCCTAAAATATTTTTTATAAAAATTAGAAGTTCTAATTTTACATTTTGTTTTTGCATTATGTTATGCTTTTTAAAATACAATATTATACATAATTCGTAATTGTACACTTAAATTGATTATGAAAGATAAAAATTTATTCCATTGATATGAGAAGTAGAATGGTTTATTAATTATACATCAATTTTATTCAATTGAGGAATTAGATCTATATTGCATTGAGAAACTGTTGATCTAGCATCGAAATTTATTTTATTGATGAATTATGTCCTCATTTTGCTTCAGTGTATAATATTATGCTTTCCATAATACGAATTATGAAAGAATGTTTATGAAAATATGGAGAATTTATTATACCTGTAGCTTTGAATTATCATTTTCTGAAACTTTCTCAGAGCTTATTATAAATTTAGTACTAAGCGATTTACGTACGTTTGTGTTCAATCAATTTAGTGAAACAAAGTTAATGTTGTAATTGTATCAAGATTTTCCTTGAACTGACTATTTCAAATGAGAAATGCAATTGTAAATGCTGCATAATTTTTTATGAAAAAGTACAATAAAGTAATATGTCAAAAACAGCCTTATCAGCTGTCAATTTTATTGCACTATATTCTTAAAAGTAGAGTTTCTTTTTTGTTGTAAAAACGTTATCATTGTTTAAGGCAATATGGTACCATCTTCACAATTTTTTTTATTTTTAATATTTGATATTTGGTTTTTATTGTATTTTATAAAGGTTAATATTTAATAATAATTTCATACCAAAATTTTTTAATTTGTTGCAAAATGTTTGTAAAATTTAAATTTTTTGTACTTTTTTAAACATTTTCTAAATCTTTAAGGCTTTTTCAAATATGTCTCTTTTCTTTCAAATTTTTTTTTTCAAGTACCTTATAATATACTACATAAAACTGTGCATGGGTTTTTGTTCTGCTGTTGCTCTTTAATTTTTAATTAATTTTTTTTTAGTTAAGCCTCCAAAAAATCTCAAAAAAACATTAATTTTGATTTTGAAGTTTTTTAGAAAAAGTACTAAACATGTTAGAGCTAATTCCATGCACAGTTTTACAAAACATACGTTTCAAAACATGTATAAAAATTTCAAACCCATACTTCAATTATCAAAAAAGCCTTAGGGTTTTGAATAATAGTATATGTACAAAAATTCAACATGGAGAAATATGAGTTTGAAGTTTTCATTCCATGAATAGCATGATATAATATTCATCGAATAATCTGAGACTTTAATGAAATGTTAATTAGCTTATTTAGAACTGCTCACCATAAAAAATTGCACAAACGTAAAACAATTAAACAGTATACTGCCATAATGAATATATAAAAGAAAACGAATGAAAGATCAATATTTCATAAAACTTTATCTTAATAATTATTTAAAAAAATAAATACACACACTTCAGAGCTAATTCCATCCTCAGAGCTACTGCGCAACATGTAGAAAAGATGTTTATGCCTTTATTTTTTATTTCCATGATTTTAAAAGCCTTCGCATGTTAAATATTTTACACGAATAAAAGCAAAATCAAATAGCAATTTATAGGTAAAATATATAAAAATCTAAGAACTGCATATGTGCATTTGTTTAAATAAATATCTTAAAATATTTTAATAATAAAAGTGTTGAATTTCACACACATGGGATATATATATATATATATATATATATCACCAAAAACAAATATATAAAAATGGGAGAGTTTTTCTATTCTTGCGAATTAGATTTTTAATTATCTGAGTTATCAAAATGAAATTTAATATTTGTGCTTTGGGAGAATTCGTTTTGAAGTTTTAATTTCATTCACAATAATTTCATAAAGAGCACGCACAACTTTTAAATCTTGACCAAATGCGTTTGTTCTTAGTAAACAATTCACAAACTAGAATTTTTGCATGAATTGCACAATTCTTTCTTGAAATGATTTGTTACTGCCTATATAATGTCAGTCTCATATACGCGCGGTAGAAAAATAATTAATTAATTTTTTATCCAGCTCTTTTCTAGCAGATAATCTGAAATGTGGGAGTGCTAGTTGCTGTCCAGCATCAAACATTGCTCCATATCTTGATAAAAAATGTAGGTTTCGCTTTGAAATTTTGCAGGCATCTTTATAAAAATTTGAGTTATCAAATAAGTCAATAAAAAGTTTTTTGGCAGTTTAACGATTTTTAGGGTACCCTATCTTCTTAAAATTAATAAAATTAAAAAGAAGTAAAACTTCTTTAAAATTTATAGAATGACATATATTTTTAAAACTATGAACTATTCGCTAACACAAATGTGGGCATATCAGTGCATTAAGTAATTTTAAAAAGATCAAATAATGTGGCCATGTAGAGCCTTTTGTTAGTTACCCTTTAAATTTCTAATCCAGAAATTCATTCATTTAAATTTACCTAAGCGTATTAAAAATAATTATGTTTTAATGAAATTTAAATAAAATACATTAATTATACTTTAGATAAACATTTATGAAAGTTACAAAAATTTTCAAAATTTAATAGATTTTCAGGATTTTCAAAATTTAATTTTTTTTCTTAATCCATTTTGACTAGATACATGTATATAAGAAACAATTTGAAAGTTCAAGGGCAGATTTTGGATCCGTTCGATTGCCTCATGTCACAAAATTTTTTATAACATTTAATTGCATTTCTGATATTGCTTTCTTGCAAAAAAATGCAATCACACTATCCTATCACACTTTTCCTATATTCCTTTAAAATGACTTTTATTCGTGCCCAAGTATGACACTCGGCAATTCTTTAACGTAAATTTAAAGCTTGCTTGAAGGTAACATACATAAAAATGCATTTAAACGAATGACCCAAAATTGTCTCTGAAAGAGAATAAACAAGTTTTTATCTGGGCATTTTTTTACAGGTAAATTTAAATTTTATGATGATATGGATCAGGATTTAGTGCGAAGAATACATTCTATGGATATTCCGTAGTTTTGGTTGGAAATTTAAAAAAAAAAAAATATTTGAACAGAAGTTTATAATGGCTTTCCAATAAATATGTGTTTACGTTTTTTAAGTGACTTGTTTTTGTTATGATGCTTTTTTAAGAGGTTAACATTTGGAACATTTATTTACTCATAACATTATACATTAAGTCTTACGGTAATCCTGTTTCTCATGTATTTTTGATCAACTGCAATCAATACACTTAAATATTTCGAAAAGAGTTCTGGTTTCAATAAAAATACAAAAATACAATCTAGCATATATATATACATATATATATATATATATATATATGTGCGTGTTTTAAAAAATCGTACACTGAAATATTAAAGATACTTATTAAATATTGCAACATTTGAACATTTAGCAGAAGCATGTTAATTTTAATCATTTTCCAAACTAGTGATTTAATTTTACCAAATTTAATATGATATAATTCTTTTACAAAATTACAAAAACTTGTAATAGTAAATGGAAATTAAAAAAACATTCCGTAATAACATTTTACTTATTCTTAAACGTAGAACAATTGATGAATATATATATATACATACATTGCATAATATTTCATCGGACGCAAGGATCGCTGAAACTTGAACCCCTTTCGAAATTTTTCAAGGATTTTAAAGTTCGTATCGAAAATATTTGAACTTGTAAATTTGAATTCTAAAAATATAATTTTATTAATTGAAAATGTGTCTTTAAAAACAAAATTCTTGTTAGTTTGTTAAGTGTTTTCCCTTTAAAAATATTAAAAAAATTCAGTTAAAATTTTCTATGTTTTTCTTGAAGTTTTAACCAATAAATAAATATGAATAGTACAAAGCCAATTATTGCTGTAAAACATTAACAGATGAGTTAGAAACCGATCACTTTTTTTAATGATGCCACATAAATATAAATAAATTAAAAAATAAAAAGCTATAATAACTTTAATGAATGGATACCGGAAGAATATAAATTAACCTTTTCGATATTTAAATAATTATAAATGGTATTCATGTTTATTATGCTACTAACGCTTGCACGATTTAGTTATACGCTTATACTTATAGCTAATTGCGTGTACTATATTCAATGGAGCTATTATTTTATGTTTGTCATTGTTTACAATTTTGGAGTAAATCCAAAACATTTTTTCTTTACGAACCTTATTGCTTGGGTTTCTTGTGGCGTGAGTTTTGTGCATCATGTGGTAAACTCTGCATCAAGTGATATCTTAAAAATTATTAACTAGTTATGCAGAAATAAATCGATATATTAAAGCAAGTGTTTTTATATATCTCTGTTAATATTTCATTAACGAACTTCTCTATATGCTGCATTAGAGTTAAAAATTAAATGTACTATTTACGTAAAGGGAGGAAATTGGTTTATCTTGACACTGCACGATTTATATATGCAAGAAATGCAATTATAAATCATGTTCACATAGGAACCTGATTTACAAAACTTAATACTAATCGAATTTTTAATTGTTATTAAAGTAATCAAGATAGAAATTTATTTATTTATTTATTACCGTAAGAGTTCTTTACATAGTCAGAATCCAGAATTATACATTTCTCCTAGCGTGTTTTGACCATTTAAAGGCCGTTATTGTAAGAATACTTCTTCAAAAAACATTGTTCTACTTTCTAAATGACGTCATTTATGTTGTCAAATCTTCAACATCGCAACGTTTTTTTAGTTCTAGGAACAAGGAAGGGTCGTTTGGGGAGAGATTAGAAGAATAGGGTGGAAGTGGCGAAATTTCAAAGGTATGTCACTTCGATTCCTCAACTGCAGCTCGAGATGAGTGAGCAGGTGCATCATAAGCAAAAAGACAAGACAACTTTGGTGAACATACAGCGAAGTTTCTTGATTAGAGTATCACGTAATTTGTTCAGAAATATATGTGCAATGATAAACTCTAGTAAGGCTTTGATCTTTCTACAGGTAATCATTTAAGATGACTCCCCAGTTTTTTTTCCCCATAAAAAACAGACAGCATGGTATTCCCTGCAGAGTACTACGTTGCATTGTATACTATAGTAACGGGTTCTATTCGCGACTCTTACTAATCCTTTAAAGAAATACTTCCATGGCATTATACGATTAAAAAAACGCTTTCTGTAAAGGAACCGCGATTTATGTTAATGAGGATTGCTGTTTAAAGTCAAGTGAAGAGGAAAGTTAGAGAGAGGTTGGCGATTGTGGAATTGAGAAAGGTTGGGTTGGCGGAATCTACGGAATTAGAGAAATTGCCGGGGTTTAAGATAGAAGCATCAGACGAGCTAATTTAGGACGTTAGTATTACTGCGGATCAAGAATTCACGATAAGTATTGAATTTATTATTATAGATATTTAAATGAGGAACTAATCTGACCTCTAGCTTACGTCGAATTTAGATGGTGATTTGATAGTCATAATAAAAGTGTTTGTTGCTTAAAATGTCTTCTCCTTTGAAATAACGCCATACATCCGCGGGCAAAAGTGCGCGACATACTAAAAATCGCTTTAACATTTTTTAAAAAATCCAAAAATTTTTGGAAATATCACTTTGAGAAACACACCATTATCACCTATCGTTTCTACATGCCAAATTTAATACTTCTGGGTCTTTCCATCATTCGGTTACGCCACCTTTGCACACTAACTCTTCCTTTTATCAATACATATCTGTTTTAATAACACATATTCATAATTTTTGCTACTCGATGAACCATTATTATCATTCGTTTGTCTGACATAAATGTATTCTAAATTTGGTTTTCGTCTATAGTAACGATATATTAAAACTTTGCTTGCATTGGTTAGTGTTGTGTTTTTGTTTACCTATATATCTTGCTATCTTCTATTGATAGGATTATCATTTTGCAATTTGTACTTAATAAATTTTTAGTGGGTAAATATTAACATTTTTTTAAAGTAATTGTTGAAAATTAGTTAAAAATTACTAATGAGTATTGATAGGAAAATTTATATTGGTAATTACTTAAAAACAGATCATTCCAATTACATCCACGACATCAATAAATTATTGAAAGAATAGCAAAAGATCAAATTCTCATTTATAATAACAATTATTACAATGTTGTTAAATTTGATTGTCCATTAAAGTGTTTTTAAAAATCGACATTAAAACACATATAAAGTAACAAAAAACATAATTAGACAAGTTAACGTTCAATATTAGTTCAAACTTCTGTGAATATACAAGATAAATATTGCATACGTATATAATAATTTAAACGATTGACATAAAGGTATGAGTGCCTAAAGAATTGTAAACATGTATAATATTTATCGTGTATAAGCAAACATGTTTCAAAGCGTAAAATTTTATTCACTACAACTTTGTTATTAGAAAATTAAATTAGTTATTTGATTTTTTTTCTATGCTCCATTGATAGTTCTTAAAATTTTTATTACATATTTAGAAACATAAAAGTTACCTTGTTTTGTCTCATATGAATTCTATGACCCTTGTTTCATAGTATTCATATGTAAAGTTTTCAATATTCTTTGATGTTAAAAAGGCACAAATAAATTATAATAAAATGATTTTTTTTATTAACTTTGATTATTTGTGTTTATTTTCATTATTGCTTCTCCAAAATGAAAAAAGTTTGGACCACGCAAATCCCTTTTACCAATTCTTCACCTTTATTGAAACTACAAGAGATTATTATGATATTCAGTAAATTGTGTTTGTTTCCTAAAAAAACGAACACGGTCTTTTCGTTGTAAAGGCAAATCCAAGTAACAAAATAGCGTGACGTGGTTATTCGGATCAATGTAAACGTTAGATTTCCCGAAAGAAGAAAACAACGCATGAAAAGTAACATTATGTTAATGTGATTTAATAGTACGGCTTTTCTGTAACATTCAACAGCAACACACTTCGGCTAAATATCTAAATGAACCTCAAATTGTTATTACAATACATCAGAAAGTTTCAAGCTATACTACAAAACGAAACTTTCTTTTCTTTGAAATACTGTGGTGACCTTTTTCGATTTTCAATTTTAATGCTCTCTTAACACAAGAACGCTTCTACACTGCTGGCCACCTTAAATGCAACACCAAGAAAGACAAGAGATAGTACAACAAAATTTATTTTGTAGATAACATGTTGACCACGTATCAAATGATTAAATTTATAGACTTCTGTGAAGTGTGGTTCCTGCCAGAATCAGTAGCCAGAGTAGCCGCCATTGTTGGAGATCACCGCTGCCACACGCCTCGGCATTGATTGAAAGAGACTTTGGATGTGTTCTTGGGTTACAGCAGACCAAGCAGCTTCCACACTTTGCCAAAGTTAATCTGGTGTGGCAGCTGGGGGTGTAATCTGGGCCAATCGTTGAGCAACCATGGACCACATGTTTTCTATCGGCAAAAGATCCGGAGAGCGAGCCGGCCAGGGCAGCAACTCAATCTAGTGATTGACGAAGAACCTGTGGACAGACAATGCGTGCCACTTGTGGTCGCGCATTATCCTGTTGAAATATGGCTGTGGCCAAGCCCTGAAGGTAAGGAAGGACAACTGGCTCCAACACCTCGGAGATGTAGCGCTGGCTGTTTAAAGTATCGGCAATGCGTACTAGAGGAGTGCGAGAGTGGTATCCAATACCGCCCCATACCATAATACCCGGTGCAGGACCAGTGTGGCGGTGCATAACGCAGATGTTCAGCATCTTCTCTCCACTGTGTCTCCAGACTGGAATCCGACCATCGTGGTGTTGCAGACAGATTCGTGACTCGTCAGTAAAGACAACTTCATTCCATTCTGCCACCCACATCCTTCTTTCAGCGCACCATTGGCGGCGGAGACGTCTGTGGTTCTGCGTCAAGGGTAGACCAAGCAATGGACGACTTGCTTTCAGACCACTCTGCTGTAAATGGCGTCGAATGGTATGCGCAGACACTGAATGATGCGTTACAGACTCAATGTTCTGTGCTATGGTTCGTGATGTGACTGAGTGATCCGTCACTGCCATGCGCACAATTTGCCTGTCCTCACGTAAAGTGGTGCATTGAGGTGGATGCGATCGACCACGTCGGTCCGTCGTACCCTCCTGCATCCAACGGTCACATATCCGCATTACAGTTGTTTGGTTTCGTCCAACACGACTACCGATTTCCCTGAAAGATAATCCACAATCTCGGTAGGCCACTATCCTTCCTCTGTCGAACTCGGATACTTGATCAAAAGCTGATCGCTGTTTTCTACGAGACATAATTGATCGTTTTTTGAAAAAACCACAAGAAAAACACAATTGCCGAACTTGAAATCGTCGAAATCTCCAAGCCTTAAATAGCGCTTTGAGGTGGCGCCACAGGCGTGCGTGTTGTGTGTCTGCGCTTTAATTCTAATCATTTGCATATATCACCTCCGCTAATGCATGTTGTAAATTTCATGCTATTTGCGTGCTTCCTTCAGGGTGTTGCATTTGCGGTGGCCAGCAGTGTATTAAAAGAGTATATGTATTGTTATAATTACATACAGGCTTTACTAATATTTGGTCATTTTTTTTTTCATTTTAAAATATGTTTCGGGTATGCATCTTGTTCTGCAGCTTTATGCGAAAATGGATTTTGGAACTGCATGCACGAATAAATATTATTGTTCTTGACATGTTTAAAAATATAAATAACAAATAAAATTTCTACAACAACAGCTTTGCCTAATACTCTTTGTAAAATGTTTGTAAAATATTTGTAAACGATGATCATAATAAAAATTTCTACTAATAAAAGGAAAAGTTCATGTGTGTATGCGATGTAGCATACACACATGAACTAGATTCATAAAATTGAGAACTCTAAAACTTATGAATAATAATGATGTGCACCTCAAAAAAAAATTTTTTTTCAAAAATTCTCTTAGGTTTTTTTTTTTTAAATTAAGCTTTGAAGCGATATTTTCCCCATAGTTCTGACGTTTTGGCATCATATGACGACACGTCTATTTTTCTGAATGTCGCAATGAAAAACCTACATACATAAGGAATCATGTAGTTTTGAAGAGATTGTTACATATTTTATAATCACCATATTTATTTATCGTTACATTTATACTGTTATTTGTTCTTTTGAAAAAACGAAATATTTTTCGAACAAATCATCGTAGTAAGAATTATTTTAACAATTGCATTTTAGTTTTTGCTACTCGGTTTGTGTTTACAACTTGTCTTCTGTAATTCTTCTTTTTAGTAATTCTTAATTAAATTTTGGCTTGTTTGGTCTGTTATATATATTTTTCAACTGTAGCTAATATTAATATTGTAATTCATTTTTTCACTTTATCTTCACGTTGTTGCTGATTGTGTCATCAAAGCTAAGCCTATTTCATCTGTTTCAGATATTTTTTTTTTTTTTTTACTTTTGTTAATCTTAAATTTACAATTTCTTTTTCATTTTGCTTTTAGGATAAATGAACTCAAATTATTTTTTATGCGATGGTTATTCTGAAATTTTTGAGATACACCTAGGTTTTTAAAGTTATACTTACAAAATTTTCGGAGTGTTTAAAGTAGTCTCCTCCAGGATCAATGCACTTTTGTAGACGACTTTTCCACAGATTATTGCCTCTAACCGTTCATTTCTTGGAATTGAAGAAAAAAATGTTTTTATAGCCCCATCAATCTCTTTTCTGAATGAAAACGACGTCCACGTAAGCTCATTTTTAAATTAAAAAATAACCAAAAATCACACATAGCTAGATCCGGAGAATAATGTGGATGTTCTATCACTTTAATTTGTTTTTTGTTTAAGAATCTCAATTGTTAATCCGGCTGAATGGGAAGATGCATTGTTATGGGAAGCATTAGTGCCCATAACATTCACTTCTTGAAGAATTTCTGGAAGACATTTAGTTGTATACCAATCGGCTGTTGTTGTTTTCTGTCCTTCCAACTTGTTGGCTTTGGAAAGACAAGAATGCTATCTGGTACGAAGGACTATGATCAGCCCTACTGCACCTACTCCAGAACTTCCTTAGTATCAAGACAGGTAGAAAGTGTTTTGTCAGTAAAGAAAGTAGTAAATCAGTGTGTGTTTAGGTCTCAGAGCGGGAATTTCGTTGATCACTAAAATTCAGAAGGAATTTAAATTCTTACATTTATATGTAATTTTACTTGAGTTTCTCGAGCAATAACACATCACTTAATAAGTCCTGGGCCTAACTAATAAAACAACAATTTTAATGCAAAATTGAATTTCATTTATCAAGATACTCTCCTTGAAGAATGATACATTCAGTTCAGCCCCCTTCTAATTTTTAGTACTTTTTTCATAGAACGATTTTTCGTTGCTCTCAAAATAGGCTTCTACTTCGGCAATCACTTCTTCATTTGAGCCAAACCTCTTTCCCTGTAGCATTCTTTTAAGATCTACAAACAGCCAGTAGTCACTGGGAGCCAGATCTGGACTGTACGAAGGGTGGGAAAGTAATTTGAAGCTCAATGCGTTCAATTTGACCATCGTTTTCATGGACTTAAGGCATAGAGCATTGTCTTTGTGAAACAGCACTTTTTTCTTTTGCATTTGAGGACGTTTTTTCTATAATTTTTCATTCAGTTGATTCAATAACACCATGTAATACTCACTATTAATTATTTTGCCTTTCTCAAGGTAGTCAATAAACTAAAATCCATGTGCATCCCAAAATAGGGACGCCAGCTGACGTTTGAGTTTTTGGTCGCTTTGGAAGCCTTTCACCGGCTGCTGTCCACTCAGCTAGCGGTCATTTTGATCCAGACGTGTAGTAATGGATCCATGTTTCATCCAATGTCCCATATCTACATAAAAAGTCCTGTTTCGCTTATACAGTTCCAAACAATGCTCTGAATCGTCGATGCGTTGTTGTTTTTGATCGTCAGTGAGCAAGCGCGGCACCCACTTTTAACAGTTTTCTCATTGACAAGTGATCATGCAAAATAGTGAATAGACTGCCTTCTGATACCTTTAAATTTTCTGCTATCTCACGCAACTTCAATTTAAGGTGGTATAAAACGATTTTATGAACTTTTTTGATATTTTCTGGAACAACGGCAGAATTTAGGAGACATGAACGTTCAGCGTCGTTTGTGTCAGTGCGATCATGTTCTAAGTCTGCATACCCCTCTTAAATGCTGTTGGAGATGGAGAAAAGTCCGGATAACACTTATCATCAAGCTATTGTTTTGCTTGAACAGTGTTTTTCCCCATAAAATAGCAATGTTTAACCAACACACGAAGTACTTTTTCATCCATGGTTTCTAAACAAATAAAAGTTGTCACTGTTGCCACAAAAAACCACTGTAACTTTTCAACTAAGCAAGATATTATTACGAAATTTTGACACGTGCCGTTTGAAAGTTAGTACTACTAGGTTATGCTTAGGAAAATTATGTAATACATGTTATATGTAATATATGTTTATGTCAAACAAATAAATAAGTGTTAGTAATAAAATTGATTAGCAATTTTATAAAATAAACCCATCTTTTCGAACCGATATTTTAGCAACGACTTTTACTCAGTGATTGACGAGTATACTCGTCATCGCTC
Organism: Trichonephila clavata; assembly: GCA_019973975.1. Taxonomy (NCBI): domain Eukaryota; kingdom Metazoa; phylum Arthropoda; class Arachnida; order Araneae; family Nephilidae; genus Trichonephila; species Trichonephila clavata. The sequence goes on from BMAO01010412.1 coordinate 86,143, forward strand.
GATTTCCGTGACACATATGGTTGCGCGTCCTCAAATGGGGGCTCCATAAGTTAACTGGTTAATAAAAGCTGAGTTTATTTGAAGAAAACTAATTAGCAAATTTTAAATAATGTCACTTAAGGGGGACATGGTACGATTTAGGCAAAATGTTTTTAATTTAAAGATTTTCAAAATTTTTTGGGTTGCTTAATATGTTTATGTACTATGTAAAACATATTTTGTGCTCAAAATTTCATAAAAAAGCTAGTCATTTAATTTTTTAAGGAAAAAACTTAAAATTTGTGACGTGATTTTAAAATGCTACTCCTCCTACAAAAATTTACGTACACATATGAAACTTGATTTACAAGTATGTCGAACTATGCATAACAAAGTTGGTATGGGTTTTGCGATAACGTGATTGATATTTGTACAATACTTCTTTTTATGAATGCTTATGGAAAATTCCTTAAAAAATGTATAAATTCTGAGTTCAATTATTTTTAAAAAAATAAGTATTGCTTTGATTCAAAAATGCTTACCAACCTTTGTTACATGAACTATTAGCAATAGGTAAAAAATATTCAAAGCATTAGGCACAATAGAAAAAAAAGCTTTGGCGTTTTAAATGAATATAAACTAGTTATTTTATCTTTCTGAGATAAATAAGTTTAAAGCTTTGATTTGCCGTAGGGATGTGAATAAAAACGAATGTAAAAGCTATCATAATTTAACATTTTTTAAGTTTAGAGCTTTCAAATTTTGTGAGGTTATAGAAAAGTATATAAAGAATAATTTTGGCTAAAACAATTAAATTTGATTTGTTGACCGATTTTTGTCAATTGAATCGTACTAAATGCGTCAATTTTGCATTGATCTAAACGACATGGAACTCATACGGTATGAAGAATGAACATTTCACTTTTTTTCAGAACAAGAACGTGGGAGAGATAAAAATTGTGGAATTCATGCTCTTTCTAAATTACACAATGAGTGATCAAATCTTCATAATTTAATTTATCAATGGCATGGCATGGTTACGGATAAAGGCATGGTTTTGGCTTATATTTCCTCACAAGACGTCATGGATTATTTTGCGAAAGAGGAGAGAGAGAGGAGAGTTAGGATTTTTTTTTAATGAATTATCACACAAAAACGTATTCTTTCAAAATTCACTGAACATTATTCAGAAGAATATTAAAAAATAGACAGACATTTAAACAATCTTTTAAAATTTTTGGATATATTTTCTTGATCTGGGTTTGACATGAGGCTTCATGAAAAACTCTAATAAATCTAGAAGATAGATTTTTTTAGGAGAGATTGATAAAAATAACTCATCCATGTGAATTACAAATTCTCCAGTTAGTGTACCAATAAAATACAATAAATAAAAAATATCAATAAAATACAATATATAGGAAAAACAAAAATGTGTTTTTAAATTTTCATGCTTTGTGTCTTCAATTTAAATCTTCTAGAAATTTCATCATTTTTGGCTTTACATGAAGCAAATTTGATCACTTTTATTTCCATTGAAGAATTCATAATACTCTTAAAAAACTTCTGTGTATTAAATTCCTCCTATGCATCTTACGATGACTTGAGAAAAAATCGAATTATAATAATTAATTTTGTTTTGTTATGAAACGCGATCAAATTTTTACAGAAAATATTAACTCAGAAATATGAATTATGTTTCTGACGATTTTTCCGAGAAATTGTAGACGATAAAAATGCCATACATTTGTTCAAATGTGTATAACAAATGCGAATAATGCATATACAAGTCTTTAAAAATATTACGAAAAAAACACGGATAATAACGCTTTTGTAAACATCATGCCTAAAATTCGAGGGTCGTTTTAAAAGTTCGTATTTCAGAAAACGAAACACTGCTTTCTCATATGATTGACATTTTTGTTATTTAATATTTGTTTAGAATCAAGTTATTCTGAATTTATAAACATGATAATAAAAAAATATGCAATAAAACATTTTAGAAAATAAAACTTGCATGTATTTTATCAGAGAGTACGAATATGGTTCTTGCATAAAAAAATGTCTCCATTGTTGTAATGAGTAAACTGATAATATTACAAAAAATTTCCAATTCGTTAAAAAATTACAGAAAAAATACTCTCAATTTTCCTTTTTTTTTATGAATTGCAGATATTAATAAAATGTCTGCAAAATAACAAAATGCTCTCAAATTTTAAACCTTTTTTTAATTTTGTGACTTATACGATATAATGTAAGTAAAAATAACTCTTTTTAAATCTGTAAATTATCAAATGAGATTTTATTCATCAATTTAAGCTATTTTTTGCGTAAAATTAACTCAAGTGAGAAATAAAAATTTTAACAACTCGAATAGATAAACATTTGCAAAATTAAAAAGTTTTTCAACCCAACGTTGCACTTAAAACTAAAAATGGTATTTGAGCAGTAATTGTACTATTTACTAATTACTTAGAATTCTGGTAACTTAAGAATTTTTTGAAAGCTTTGAAAATTTGTGTTTTTTACTTTAAAGAAATGGAATCTTATGTTACGATCGTAACAGTTACTTGAATAGAATACTCAAAATCCTTCTGAAAGAACCGAAATTTACTAATATAATAGAACATTAAAAAGAAATGATTAATAATATAACAAAACTTTTTGATGCTGTTTCTTTGTCATCGAATATATTTGCACTTTTTTTTGGGCATTGCTTTTTCCTGGGAATATCTTGGCAATCCTCAGCAAATAATAAGTAACTATAAAAGGATTTTGAATAGATTAGGTAATGAAAAATAAGCAAATTTTAAAAAATTACAAGACTCTTAGAAGTTATTTTAGTGGAGTTATTTTATTTCATAACTGTCCTAAATATATGTTTGTGGTAATGTCACTAAAGGGAAATTCAACACATTTATGTTATTTTGCATCTCCTTAGACAAAAAAATCTACAACTGAAGATCGTTGCTGCAAGAAAGTCTTTCTGGAAAATCCCATGGGAAATAGATTTCGGGGCAAACCCCCGGTTAAATGGATTGGTTGTATCAAAAAAGATCTTAGTATTTTAAAGGTTAAAAACTGGAAAACAATTGTGCCAAAAGTAGAAATGCCGGGAGAAGGCAAAAGCCCACCCAGGGATGTTGAGCCGAAGAAAAAGAAGAAAAACATCTTAAAAATAAGAAAAAATAAAAAAAAATTATAACAAATAAAATTAGAACAATATTGCCTATACCGTAAAAAAACTGAAGGAACTCTTACCACTTGAAAGTAGAAAAATAGATTTCATAGAAGTTTTTAATTAATATTGAAAGGTAACTAAACACACATCCCAGTGAATAAGTTCGCTAGATAGAATACCTTCACATATAATTGTTGGATGGAATGATGGACACAATTAAAATTAATTTAAAAGCAAAAGTTAAAGGAGCATTTGAGCTTTCGGTTTGATATTACAATAATTTCATAATAGCTCAGAAATCCCCTACAATTTATATTTTTACAGTTTAAACAAACTTCAAACGAGATCAAAATGTGTATTTTTTAAAAATCTTTCAAAATATACAGAAATTAGAAGTTTATCAGGAAACCTTTATTTTCATTTTAAAAAAATAAGTATTAAAATATAAAAAATACATTTTAAATTTAAAATTTTTTTCTACAGAATGAGATATAGATTTAAAAAAACAGTAAACTCTCTCTCTTGTTGCAAAGAGAATATAAGTATTCCTCTAAATTTTTTTCTTTTGGGTAGTTGTAGGAAGAAAGATAGAAAAAGTAATCAGTAGTTCAGCGCTCTTATTTTTAAAAATGTACAGAAATTTCCCATAATACAAATATATATATAATAATTTGTATAACAAATAAAATACATACTATAAAGGACTGAGTCAACAATCATAGAATAAATATATTTAAAAATACTTGTACGAATTTAATTTTTGGAAATGTTTCTAGGGAAAAATTGATTTTCTCACTACTCTCTATTACCATAAGATATTTGATCAGATTTTATTTTACAGAATTAAGTCTTGAGATAAATCACTTTCTGCTTCTTAACGTAATTTTTGTTTCTATCAACATAGCTACTTTTCTTCTATAGTGTATATTTCTAACATTAATAAGCTTTAATGTTTTTAAAACGTTAAATTGAATTAGATTTCGGAATTAAGAACATTTTTGTTATAAATTTGCTATTGTTATGGTAAGAATTATTGGCATTTGGAGGTAGCAGATCAATAAATTAAAATAGGAACAAAGGCAATACGCATTAAAATTATTACAGTTGAATAAATCGTGGGGCCAGGGTATTGAATTCTAATCGACCGTAGAAACTAAGTGTATAAATGTTTTTATGAGGTATTTCGGGCCTCTACTTGCTAAAAGTACTAGTGCCGTTTGTGTGTATAAAAATGCCAAGAAAACTGTTGAGACTAACTCCTTCATAGAAATTATTTATTCAAATATATTACAAAATTGTACTTATTATCCTGCTTATATTAAAATATCTTATTAACTTCAGATCTTCAAATAAAGATAATATTCTCAGAATTAAAAATAAAATTATAGAAACATTGTATTTTGGAGTTATTAAATTTCATTTAATATATTAAATTTTCTCGGGGCAATTTTTTTAAATATGTGTATTTATAGGAAAATAAAACTATATTACTGTAAAATAAATAATTTTATTATCTGTTGATTCCCCCTCCCCTTATTTTCTCGTCTTTCCTAGTAATTTTGAAAGCCTTGGTTTATACTTTACACTAATTTTCTTAAAATTTAAAAATTCTCATAAGCATAAGTATTTTTTTCACAAATTTATTAGATATTTTATGCAAAATAATATGATTATTAATGCCTTTTTTATTGCATGTAACTCGTAATTATGTATGGTTGAAAATATTTGTTTAAAGATAATTTCAATTGATATTTTAGGAAATTTTTCTTTGCATCTTAAGTTTCGATTTGATATCAATTTAATATAATTTTCTATCTAGCATGAAGATGTTCATTCATTTATTTACAGCAGTGTGTGTGTGTGTTTATCAGAGAAGTATTAATCTAAATATTACTTAAAATTGAGTTCATCTGTTTTTGCAATACATTACAAGATCTTATTTACGGAAGAAAATTATGCAAAAAAGTTACATTTTTCATTTTTATTGAAAGTTTGAAAGAGAATAAAGGATTTTAACGAGTCATCAAGTTAATGATTATTTAAATTTCTATACATTTCTTCTCACAAAGTTTTTCTTAAAATAGTTTTTATATATATATATTTTTTTTTGCCATCATTGTTCAGGTGTAAATGTTAATGTAAATCTGTTGATATATTTATATTTAAAGTAAATAGTTATTTTTATTTCACAAATTGTAACTTGTGCGATTTCAAAATTAAATTGTAACTTAAAAATTATATTTTTAAATGAAAATTAATTAAAAACTGAATTTAACGAGTTTATGATGCATACTTCAAAAAAAAAATATTATTTTAACTTTACTAATCTTCAATACATTTTTTGTAGGGGAAAAAACCAGGATGAAGAAGCTTCGAGCTCTTCTTAAAATTTCTTCAATATGTAATAAAAAAAAGTATAAAATATATAATTTCCAAGTCTATTCATTTTTCAAAAAATATCGATATCAAGGTTTCTTAGAAATTTTTTTCGCTATTCGTAATGACTAATAAAATCATATTTTGTGCTGGAATGTTTTTTCAATTTCAAAATGTATAGACAACCTTGCAATAAATAAGAAATATCTTCGCTTACCTATATTTTGTACTCTTTACATTGTCCTACATTTCGACGTTTCATACGTTATCACGAAACATTGAATACCATAGCAACCTATCATACCTTGGTTTACAAAGCATGTTTCTTCAAGCAGAAGCTTTCGTCAAATGACTGCCATAGCTTTACGTGTCGAACTTTCAAGGCGTGCATGTTTTAGAAATCGGAAAAAACTTTTTCTCGCCAAAATGAATTTTGAACGCCAACTGATGCATAAAGTGCGTCAATAGTAGGGAATGCATGTTTGAAAACGGTTAAGACCCCCGTATCGATTGTATAATATGATTTGATAGACGGGTGACTGTGAAGAAGAAGTATTGCGAGGCTTTTAGACTAAAAGCCATGTATTCATAAGGAAAACCTTTCACAGAAAGGATTTTTCGTAGTTTTATGTGAAGTTTTAGTCATTCTTAATGTGATCCTTTGATTTATTGAATCTTCTTACATAATGGTAAAAAAGATACTGCATAAAAAGTGAAGAAAAATAAACAAAAAAATTATACATATATATAAATAGCTAACTCTTTTCATGTAACTTTTCTAATACGTTATACAAACGATATCCACTGTTTTTTGTTTCCAAATAAAAAACATTTCAGACATTTCTCTGTGCATCTATTTACTTAATGTTATTTATTTTTTCTCGACGAATAATTTAATATTTAACTAATCACATTTTTCAAAACACTCCTTTATTTTACGAAAGTTAATAATATTTAAATTTATATAACAACATTAAAAAAAAACTGAATTTAAGCATCGGATATGCTTTTTCTTAGACAATGCATGATTTCCAGTTTTCATTGTGATTATAGGTACATATTAGAACACTAAGGCTGGCCTGGAAAAGGCTTCTTGAGAAGGCCAAGACCCACCCTGGGCTGTCGAGTCACCGAGGAAGGAAGGAATAGGTGCATAAAAAAGATACAACATGGAAGAGCGTATGAGTTGACAATGGATAACCATATGAAGATCAACAGTTATTATAACTGAGTTAAGGTCTTTAGAGAAGATGCTGAAATGTAATTTCTCTCTTAGATAAACTATAAATCAGTATCTTTAAAATCCTCTCCCAAAGAGATTAATCGTATTCAAGTCAAGAGAAGGGAAGGTCACTTCATTTGCTTAATGTTTAAATCAAAAAAGTATTGATTTGCAATTCTAGCTAGGAATAGCCGATTGACACCATCCATATCATAATCTCTCTACCACTTGCAAAATGCCTCATATTTTGACTGAGAATTTCTTTTCAATATATCTAAACTTTAAGAGTCTCTGTACATTAACCACATACAAAAACTATGCTTCTCCAAAGAAAACTCAATCCCATCAACATTTCAATCCTTCATATTTTCCAACAATGGTAGATTGATGGTAATTGGCTTCTTACTTTTTTTTCTCCCAGAACATGATAAAAGGAGCCTTTTATAATGTATTTGGACTACAGATGCAGATTTTCCCAATGATTTTAATAGGGGCTATTATATTCTTAATTAAATTAGGATAGATTACTTGCCTATAATGTACTTGGAAATATTTATAATATTAAATTCTTTCCTTGTCCAAGTGTCCTATGGTGTAGTCCAATTTAATTGGAAAGTTTGTGTGTTTTAAAGAGACATATTTGATCATTTTTTGCATGTAGAACTTAAATATGAAAATATCTTTAAAACATGGTAACCAAAATTCTTCTATCCAGCGTAAGATGATCTGCAAGGAGCTCAAGCGTATTAACTTCTTAGTTTGTTTGCATCAAAATAATTTTAAATTTTTTTTCGGTAAGTGTTATTACGTTCAAGATACCTAAAGTAGTTCTTGAAGCAGAATTTTCAAAGAATCAAATCGATTTTGGAGTTTTTAAACCTGAAGCTATGTAGAAACTTTTATCAGTCCTTTTCATTGCCCTCAATCTTAAAAAAATAAGTAAATTACTTTTACTTCATATAGAAATAATATTTTAAATTCGATAATTGCATATAGGTAAATATTTTTTCCAAAAATGCACAAATTTCAAGAGAAATATTTTAGAGGGAATCTTATTTCTCTTCTTAAAAACATTTTTTCTATTAAAAAAAAGGTATGTTTTAAACTTCTTTAAAAGTTCCTTTTACTAATTTTATACAGTATATTATAAAATCAAGATTTTTTTGTCAAACAAGTTTTGCTTTACCTTTTGGAAGACAGTATAAATTGTTTGCAAAGAGATTCACTTTATTACTTCTATGCAGCTTTTAATTTTGAACTTATTTAATTTTCAGTGACAAATAGGAATGTCTATAAAGTATATGTTGTTATTTTTACTGAAAACGTTATTATTATTGGGATGTTACTGTATGTATTTTCAGTTTTATATATAACAGAAAATTTTTTTAACTAGCATGAGGTACCATAAAATTAGGAGAAGCTTCTTTGCAGCAATACACAATAAACTTGTAATAGGTAATACACAATTAATTTATTGTTTTAACTAATGCAAGGAACAATTGTCCCCCAAAGTCGGACTCTTATTCCTGCTAGAAAGCTTTGCAACACGTTCTTCCAGTGTTCTCCCTACGAAGGAGAGAGAGAAACTCCATAATTTGAATAAAGATCTTGAATTCCATAGTTGTTGTTACTGGGTCGTTGAGATATTTCATATACATAGGGAGAGAGTGAATTAATAGTAGGAATTGGAAAAACAGAATGATTTGTCTGCATTGTTGTAACAGTAAACACCGGTTTGGCTTAAAAACCGATTTTCGATTTTTGTCATTGTTTTAGCAGTTACACATTGTTACAACAATGGAGATAAATCTAAATTGGCGTCAAAAACCAGCAATTAATTTAATTTAATTAATTAACCGGTAATTAATGAATTAATATTTGAAAAAACCATGTTAAAATCAAGTGTCATCCGCTACAAGTTTAAAAAAATGTATTTGAACTTGATTGGATGAATAGAAAGAATTTTATAAACGATTGAAAATTTGAGTGATTGATTGAGTGATTTTGGGGTTTATTGGCGCAAGAGCCGATTTCGGCTATACTGCACCAAACATTTGTTTTAATATCTGTGGTCTAGACGTAAAGAGAAAGAAAGAATTAATTGAATGACAAGAAAGAGGGTCGAAAATAGAGAAGGATCACTAGGGTACCCCGGGTTCGTAAAGCCCGTGTTTACCAAAGACAGTAAACCCCGTGGGAAAAGGAAAAGATCACTAGGGCACCTCGGGATTGTGACACCTGTACTCACCTAAAGAAGGTGAGCCCCCTGAGGGAGATTGAAAATTTGAACAAGATATATATATATATATAGAGAGAGAGAGAGAGAGAGAGAGAGTGTAAGCTAATAGTAAGAATTGAATAAATAAAATCCTCCTCACACAAATTGCTGTATCAGAATCCAAATCTTTCCATTCGTTCTTTTATGTATAAATAGATAAAAGCATCAAAAAGAAAGATAGTTCATTGGTACTATGAAACACATATTAATACAATAGTTACAAATATACAAAATTTTCCTAATTAATATACAGTAACTCTTTTTTTTCTTGGATCAATAAAACATTTAATCAGAGTTTCGTACAAAAGATTGGGGAAATAAAGCTGTTTCATTTCTTCATCAATAAGCATTGCAAGTTAAATGCAAAAAAATCCAGAACACGACATGACGGTTCTGACCTAAATGGAAAGCAATATCTTAATGAGAAATTCCTAAGAAAGAAACGTTTCCTGTGAATAGGTAACGCTGTTTCATGTATTCGATTCATCTTTCATTGTACAGAAATGCATTGTGCTTTTCAGTACATGAAAGTTTTCTGTGAATATAGATTACTCGATCTTTATTAACTAGGATAGAATGCGGACTGATTTTTATTGTCAAAGATTTCTATTATAACAGGTTCTCTTTCTATTGTTGCATCGTTGGCATTTTCTAACTTGGACATAAAAACATGGCTATAGTCTTCGTATAAAGGAATGTACATTCGTTGGTTGATTGCTGTACCAATATTTTTAGGGGGGGGGGGTATCTAGTTATTAAGAAAAATTTTGGTCTGTCCTGCAAATTCTTATATTTTTTTTTAAATCATGGACATTCAGACGTGATTCAGTTTTCTTCAGGTGACTATTTCTATTTAAGAATATTTTGAGTATTAAAATGTTGAAATAAATTGCTAATTTGTTGTTGTAGTTGCTAATGATACCTGTCTAACGGTGTCAGATCGAGGCCCACGAAATTCATAGCGGCAATTGTTAATTTAGAGTAAACTATTATTATTACTTCATAAAAAAATTGGTTAATGTAATATTTATTCTTAACCTTTATAATCTTTTAAGGTATCCAACTACGCTAAAATTGTGAAATTTGTCAAAAATTGACAAATTGTTTTTCCATTTTATTTTATAGACCGTCTTATTAGCTTTATAAGAATACCAAGTTTTTTATTTTCCCTTCACTAGAACAAAAACTACAAGTTTTTTTTAGTATAAAAGCAGATGCCATTACTTTAAGCAAGATGTCATACTTTAAAACGCGTTTTACTCGAAATGTGTGTGTGTTTTTTTTTTAAATACTCAAACAGGACCAGCGATTGCTGAAAGAGTTTTGTTAATAATTATCTGAATTTTTTTCCGTAAGTTCTGTATAACAGTAGAAGTTTTTCAACCATCAGATTTATCAATCACTGTTTTATTATAAAATTTACAGTCCCTTATGTTAATATAATCACTGTTTTTGTAAGCAATTTCATATAATAACTAAGATAAAGTGCTCTAGTTTTTGTAAAAATTAAAATGTCTCTTATCCTGAATGTAATTTCAAAAATAAATAACATAGCAACACATCAGAATTGAAAAATGGAAAATTTGTTTATAAACTTTTGGTTCAGAATGGGCTCCGTTTATGTAATTTTTTGCAAATATCTACCAATTTTTTCCCATTTTAGAGTAATAATAATTTCTTTTGCTCTTCTTAATTTTAGCATATTTTTCATAAAAAATATAATACAAATCTAAAAACCACAAAAAAAAAATCCCCATATCTCCTTTTAAAAAAAAGTTGTCGCAAGTATTCGGATACCTTAAGTGATTTTCTATAAATCTGATTTAGATTCTTATTGTTAAAATCCATTGATTGCTGACGGCGTATATTGTCATCTCTTCAGAATTTATTTTTGGATTAATTCATGGCATCTACATTTGTGCGTATTCACTGTAACCTAATGTAAATATTAAGTAAAAGTTTTAGTATTGTATTTTTTGTGGAATAAAACGTTTGTCTTTTAGAATGGCTGGATATTTTATCATTCTTAGAATCCAGAATTATTTTAAATATTATGATTTTTTAAAAGCTATTTCGCCTTATTCAATTGCAGAACCAGATACGCTGCTCGCGTATATATAATAGAGTTATTTATTTGCAAAAAGGATAACGCAATATATATTGTTAAGATGATTTAATAGTATCTGCTTGTATTTGGATTAAAATGCCTACATTCATGTGCATTTTATCCATTTTTCGTATTCTTTTGCTTTCCAGTGTCCATGTAAGAGTGACATTAGTAACAATTCGTGATAAAAACAATTTTTGAAGTGAAAACTTCTTTAGTGGCGTTAGGCACTTTTTGGTAGGGGAAAATCTTATGGGTTCACGTCACCGACATGCTCTGACTGGCGCATGCGCAGTGTGCTGTTCGCTTTAGACTGGATGGGTGAAATCTCGTGCGTTCGCGTCACCGACATGCTTATAGCAGTTTTTCTGTAGCTATACAGCTGACGTATAGTGCTGTGTATAACTTTTTGTGAAATTGAATGGATTTTGCGAAAAGTTCAATGTATATATACTGTGCATTTTTAAAACAGTGTTTTTGTTTGATTATTATTTGAATCGTTTAATTGAAGAATCATTGTGCAGTACAATAGTGAGTACTAAATAAATATACTAATATTTTTAAGATAAAAAATAAATAACACAAAATTATTTTAAAAACTCGCATTTATTTTGGCGTTTGAAAATTTTATAATATTTAAAATTATTTTAAATCTTCGTATTTATTCTGGCGTTTGAAAATTTTGTATAATTTATTCTCTAATATTTAACCTCTGCAATGCATCACGCAATCCGGATTAGTATTTCACAGTGGCTTAGACGTTTTCTTACTAATGTGGTAAAACAGACATCTAGTTGTTCAATCATAACTCTATCGTGGATTTTGAAACTAAAATTTTTTTTTAAAATCTATTAATAATTCAAGATTAATGTGTTGAAGTTTAAAATATGGTTAAAAATGCAAAATTATAGTTTATTACCTTATATCATTAAAGTCTTTAGTTTGAAATTATAAAAACGGCTCTGACTTTAATTTCATTAAATATTTTATTTTTTTTTTAAATTTAATATTTCGAAATCATTATTTATTAATTTAACTTGTCAAAAATAAAATATATGCTCTTCTATTTTTTGCAAAATAACTATCTATAATTTTTTCTCATTCGATTTTATTATTAGAAATTTACGAAAAAATACTGTCAGGGAATTAGGGTTATTTTAAACATCCATTTTTCATATTTTCTTAGATCCTTAACATTTCCCCCTAATTTCTGCTTTGGCAATGACTATTTATAAATCACAGGGAGGTACTTATGATGCTATTGTCTACGAATACGATTGCAAACATCCTAGAGAATTAGTTTACGTAGCTTTAACAAGAGTAACAAGGATTCACACACACACAATGTTTATTTTTGGTTACTCAAGAAAATATTAGCAGCAGCTGGAAATTTTGGATTGGTAGAACAGGAACACCTCTAAATGCTTCAAAAACAGATAAACATCATAAAAGATCAACAAGTCATCGAGAGGATCTAACGTTAGAACTGAAAAGGTTACAAAACAATACACTACAAACGGTCACCAAAACTTTTCTAGAATTCATCTCCAACAAGAAAGGATTATCGATATTTTCATTCATTTGTCAAAATTTGCATGCGCATGGAGCTGACCTAAAAAATGATGCTATCGTAAAAAAGTCAAATGTTCTGCTTTTGTCTGAAATTCGTATGAAAAACGAAGAACCACTTGATATTACGAATTTCAACTTTGTTGTAAGTTATGAAAGACCTGAAGTTCCAGTAGCTATTTATCAGAATACTCAAGATACGTCACACTTCGTTACTTCACATGTGAACATGCATACTAAATTCACTAGAAGCAATGTTTCTGATATAGGCAAAATATGCGTCGCTCGTTGCGATTCCGAGAATGGGCAATACATATTAATGGTTGCCTTTTATATTTCACCTGGAAAATCTATGAGACAGATGCAACAATTTTTATTCGAAAATTTAATGATTTATACAAAAGAAGGTTCTGAAATACTCGATAAAAGATTTGGCAGAAAATATGATAATGTACCGAGGATTTTAAGTTGAGACTTCAATATTAACTTTGCAGATGATAAAAATCTACCACTAATTGAATTTCTAAATGAAACACTTAATTTAAATATGTCCAATGATCGAAAACTCAGTACTACAAAATATAAAACGACGCTCGATGCGGTTTTTACGCGATACTTAGATGAATTTGAATCAAACATTTTCCTTTCTTACTTTAGTTACCATACGCCTATTGTATCTTTTTTAGAACAAAATGAAATGATTGAAAGTACAAAAAGTCTAAGTATTGTTGAAATTAATGATGACAATGATGCAAACAATTAAAATTATGTTAAAAATCAAGTACATTGAAATTTAAGCTAATACAAATACTATCCATAAATAATATGATTGTATATTAATTGTTATTTCAATTGAATTGTATTTATATTTTGTCATGATCTTATACAGCCCGTAATATATTTGAATAATAAAAAGCCATATAAACATGCATTTAGTTGTTGCTCAGAGTGTCAAGAGATGTGAAAACCAGATTGATGTTGATAATTTTAATTCAAACATTATGAAATTTCAAATTTTAATACTAAAAGTTCTAAGTTTTCTATCGGCAGTCTCTATAACTGCCAATTTTTTTAAAAAAAAATATTGATCACTGGAAAAGACGTAAGAGCGGAAAATTGCAAAATTATACAAAACAATCAATATTATCAGTTTAGTTACTTGCAATTTCCCTATTATTCTTGCTTTATTCCATCCTATAATGTTTATTAAGCTCATAATAAGTATCACGAGCATTAGAATATGCATTTATATGTGGAGGCTTATAACTCTTTATACTCTAATATACTCTTTCCCATATTTGAAAAAAAAAATCTTTTTTGTTTATTGGGAAGTCGATACAACGCTATTTTATAATTTTGTCAGATAGATTTTTTTTAAAAAAAATTATTCCTACTTATCGATACTTTTTATTTTTATATAGTTATGCAGGTTTATAAAAGTGAAATTTTGATATACGAGTGTGTGTGTGTGTAAAACATTTATTATTATTATTTTAAGACAAGGGATATATATTCGTTGATACAAAAAATATTTTGCACGATGGATTTATGTATTTTCATCTTCACATATATCAACAATTTTAAAATTCATGCGAATTTTAGAGAACGATTTCGTTTTAACATGAGTTTATTAAGTCATTAGAAGTTAAAAAAATATGAAAAATTGTTTAAAAGTTTAAAAAAGCAGAGTTATTAAATAGGACTTTGAACATTAATTCATTCTATATTATTTAGTACATATTAATCGAATTGGGATAAAAATACATGAAAACACATTTTAGATATTAAACTTTCTCATTTAAAAAATATATTGTAAATTGAATGACTGTTTGTGCGTAAATTTGTCATACGTTACTGCTACGTTCTTTGAAAAATTCACACGAAGTTTAAGCACGCAATTTAATATCTCTCACTGTAGGTAAAATCATATGTATCTCCAAGTAGCATAATGATAATCCAGTTAAAAGTAAGAATGCATTTCTTTTTCAAGTTAGCTCAATAAAAAATCCAATATACAAGCATTAGTGTGAAATTTTTTATTTTATCTCTAAAATGAACAAGATAATGCATTACAGAAATAATGTCTGCCATTTGAGAAACTTACTTGAAAGGAACAAGTATCATCTAGTGGTATATCATTTTTCATACAGTAAATTGAATTAAAAGTACTTACTTTAAAAGTTTTAATAAAAGAAATTGATAAAGAATTATATCCAGATGTAACCATTATTGTCAATGGGGGAAAATCAATAATGCAGGAAATTTCATTAATTATGCATTCATAAATGGGATTAGTATTCGGGAAAAGGCTCGAGAGTAATTCAATTATTATCGAGAGTACGAAATGTTACAAAATATATTTCACGATTACGAAAAAAGTTACAGTTTGGAAATGATTGCTGATACACTGAATGGTTCTAAAATCCATTTTTGAGAAATTAACTCCACATTTTTCATGTATTTTTTAATTAAATTATGTCTTTTGTGTTGTTATCTGTTCAAAAAAATATTTACTTTAATTAAAATACTATTTTTATTTCACAGCAATTTTCCATTTACAGTTCAATTGTACGATAATACAACGCATTGTCTAATGTTATGTGTTTTTGAAATATCTTTTCTTTTCCCCCCTTCTTAAGATGCACAAATATCAAAATCGAAATCTAGTTTTCATAAAAAGCAGTATATACTTTTCTAAAATATTTTCTAAAATCTAATAAAATTAGTAAAACGTTACAATAAAAAAAGCCGAAGTGTAAATTCCGTAATTGGAAGATAAATTTTACAATTCGGAATTTGATTTACGTATTCATCACTGAATTTTGAATTTTAAGGATAAATTTTGAGCATCATTTTTTTCACATTTTGATACAACTGTAAACGACGCCAGGTTCTTGCCAGTAGAAAGCTACAATCACTAGTCCTAACCATAATGATTATTTTACTTATGTTAATTATCTATGTATGTTAATAATTGTAAGAGATTTTTTAAAATTATAAATTCCATATAATTAACTACAGTTAAAATGTTCAGTTTCATTATGTATGTCAATTATTGCGTTTCATAATTGGTTTGCATGATGTATTTACAATGTAATTAAAGCAGTTTTGGTGGGGTGAAGTGGTAGTGCTCACGTGCCGTAGTCTGGAGATCCCTGGTTCACAAACTGACGAATATTTGAGTCCATGACAAATATTAGTTTTGTTGTAAACTGCAATCGATGTACAATGGCATACCACAATCGATATACCAATCCGTCCATAACCGCAGTCGAAAACACAACATGCAAAACTGGTCAGCAAACGTTTCTAAAAAATCATTTTTTATATAGTACTGTTGATCGACTTACAAAAGCTTTATATTCTGCATCAACTATCTATGTATTACTCGAACACTTGCTATCCCGGTTGTACTATTCATCACTCGACCTATTACGTAATTTATAGGTGATATTACGTAATTTATAGGTGATAGTACCAAGGAACACATTATTCATTCTCGATACTCGTCTTCGACTTACTGTCAAAAAGCCTGAAGAAAATTCGGAACACATTTTCTGATAAAATATGTTGTAACAACCTGGTAGCGGTTGTTGGTGTTTGGGGGCTCGAGTAATGATCAGCCGTAACCAGTTTCAAATTCAAGTTTATTACCCCCTCCCCACACACACACTTACCTAAACCAAACAACTAAAGGGTATGAAATGCACTACGCAACTAATTAGAAGAGCAATCACATGGTTTAAGGATACTTAACGTATGAGTATAATCTACTCCGCTTACTCTTGGAACACTCTGGACTTCTACGCTAGACTTTACGTTAAATCTCTTACTTGTACGACCTAAGATCGTAATTCTAAAGCTCAATCTTATTACTTATTCACCAATTATCAATAAGTGAACATCCAGCGACTATCCGTCGACTAACATCGCGTCCTTAAATGTCCACGCTTAAATGTAACAACCCATTTGCATAAATCAAGTATTCTTCGGTAGAAAGTTTTCCATGGAACACAGTTAAAAAGAAATTGATTTACCCCAAGAGGATTAGTTGAAGGTTCGTGGATAGACCATTTACAATGTCTCAATTTCTCCAAAAATGTGAAACATTATAAGTAATTTAGCGTTATTACACTTTGTGACGGGTCTGTTCGTGACATTTTTCATACTAATCCTCTTGGGAAAACTTTGCGGCTAGCATTCACATTAATTCACAGCCTTTCAATAAGGAACACGTGATATGTAAATTATAGTTTGACTATATAAAGTCTATATATATATATAGGTTTTGTAGATGTAAGATAGAAGGAGTCGTGAAGCTGTTACGTGAGTACGAATATTGGAATATTTCATTCACAAACCTAGCGTGAGTTAAGAAAGTCATTGCTTAGATTAAATTATTAGATTGAAGATCTAAGATAATAGAATTAGAATTAACTATCGGTTCATTAGTGCTTGTTCTCCTTATCTATTTCACGTAGTCGGGTTTACTTAGAGTTGGGTATTAAGAATAGACAACGCTTTAGATATCACTCCTAGGTTTCCTCTTGTAGTTTCACTTGTGATTGTTTAAGTGTGTGTTCAAAGGATAAATAAAACTAATTGTTATTATGGAGTTTGTTGGTGATGCTTTGTTTCCCCCCACACCTAGAGACGCGCATGATGGAGAGAGAGGGGAGCCGATTAGACCACCGCCCCAACAACTTAATTTCTAATCTTTAATAATCCTAATGTAACAACGAAACGCAACGTAAATAAATTATCAATCAGTTATACTGTATATTTAAAATTCAGTAACATTTTATGTACCTAATCAAATAAGGGATATTTATGTCAAGAAAAATGAATAGAGATTCGGTGAAAAGAAAGGAAAATATATTCCTTCTATAAGATAGGGAAGTCAGACACTATATATATATATATATATATATATATATATATATATATATATTGAAACATTTTTTTTACCTAAAAAGTGCTCGAGCTAAGGGATCTATCTTCCAAACTAAGCGAATGTAACATATTTCCAGCAGAGTCATTGAACTTATAATTTTAACCATTACTTTTTCTTTGAACTCGAATTCGTTAGTTTCTATCTACTGGATATAAATAAATTAAAAGTAAAGAAAAAAAAACTGTTTTAAAAACAAGCTTTTATTTAAACGCGCTAAAAAGAATAAAATAAACCTTTCCTTTAAAACTTTTTTTACTATCAACTAATAACTTCATTACACAATTTATATGATATAAAAGCTTGTCATGAGATTTAAGTACTCGTATTTACTTAGTTTGAAAATTTTAAAAATTAAAATCGATCAGATTAAGTTATTTAATTTACTTGTTTATCTACACAGGTAAATCTCGTAGCAAGCTTTTATATCATATAAATTGTGTAATGACGTTATAAGTTGATAGCGAAAAAAGTTTTAAAGGAAAAGTTTCCTTTTCTTCTTAGCGCGTTTAAATAAAAGCTTATTTTTAAAAAAAGTTTTCTTTTACTTTTTAGTTATTGCTGGAGAGGTTTCTCAGCCTGTTCATCTCATTCAATGCATCATTGTTGTATGGTCTTTTGCCGGTTAATTTCGAACAGTCTTGCTAAATAAATTCTTGCAAAAAGGGGCATTAGACAAAAAAAAAGTTTTTTTAAGAAAAAATCCGTAATTTTTAAGCAATTTTTTCAATCTTCGTACAGATCTTGAATAATATTGTTCTACACATGAAAAAAAAGTTTCGTGAGATTATCTTCATAAATGACGAAGTTATAAATGTTTAATTAAAATTTTGAGTATTTTTTTAAAAATCGTAAAAAAAATTTTTGAATTCTATTTTTTAAATGACCGATTCTAAAAGAGCAAAGCATGAGCTGTTTTAGTACGGAATGTCGATTCATTTAAACAAAAAAAATTCACGCGCAACAATTATGACATCATTTTTTATAAAAACGCATCAATTTTGACTTTTAAAAAAAATCGTAAAAAACACAAATATTATTATTTTGAAAAAAAAAAGTAATACCGTATTGTGGTGAAATAAATGATCGTTCCGATTCTGTAATTATTTTTTGTCTGAGTTTTATAAAAAAAAATTAGATCGCTGTTTTAAAAACGTCAAAACTCAAAAAAAAATCCCCTCTTTGTTCATTATTTTGCGTCGCCGAGTACAGCGGAATAAACAGGTCACTGGGGTAAAACAAATATGCGTTTTAAGGGTTTTAACTAATTGCAATATCGGAATATAAATGGTCAAAACATACATCGTCAACCAAACTAAACGTGTATACATAATTTCAGCTCAATCGGTTGAAGATATCAGCTTCAAAATTGAGTTGTAAGATTCCACCTGAACAAATTACAGCATACATACATTGCAAGTTAAATAAAAGCTTCGCTGATAAACTATTGTGGGAGATTTGGATCGAGGAGCAAGTCGCTAACGTCGGCTCGCTTATTACTCAAGGCGTGATTTTTTTCTTCTTGCCATCAGTTTCTTACTGATAATTATTTAGTATGTGCTGTCTATTGATGTACGTATTCAGGTATTTCGCTTGTGCCTATACTCGAGCATTTTTAACAATGCGTGTCTGTATTTATTTTCTTTAGTTTTGTATCCTTCATTATTAATTGCTTTTAATTGTTATAAAAATATTGTCCTTGTAATATTTTACAATTAATAATAAAGGATACAAGACAAAAGGACGCTCAAAATATTTTAGGGAGTTACACGGCACGTGACAGTTAGTTCTATTCAGACAATATATAAAAGTAGTTCCCTAGTGGATTTTATAGTCTCTATTGTTGTGAAAAAAATTGACATTATATGATACATTTTTAAAGGGTGAGACAACCCTTCTTTTATAGGTGTTTGCTATGCAAAGCACAAAAATGTCTATTTGAACAGTTTTCTGATTTTTTTCCTTTCGTATCGGTGAATCGTGACTTTTAGATTCAAAAGCAAATATTGTTCGTCTTGTGTGTGTGATGTGTACCATATAATCCCATTTTTTACCAAAAAAGAAGTCAGGAACACAACCCACATACAACCTTTTAACCTCACTTTACTTTGATCAGTATATATCATGTAGTTCACGTACTAAAAGTTGATAAAGTATTAAAATCAAAACTATGTCAAAACGTTTGGAAATTTTCCTTTATTTATTTCTCACTTTAATGGATAATCATAAAATTTGATCTATTTCTACGATACCGATCATAATTTTTTAAAAAGCAAATGAATCTGAAATTGAAGAATCGGGATAAAAATTTATATAATACTTAAAATGGTAATGCATCCGTGTGGTGACTGGGTGTGAAAGAATAGTCCCAATGTAGCTCATGCATGTCGTAAAAGACGACTAAAATGGGTATCCAGTGTCTCTCCTGTCTTATACTTCAAACCATTGACTTTACATGATGAAGAAATTTTGAGAATTTTCGAGAGAAAGATCTTACGCTGCATTCTTGGTAGGATCCAAGTGAATGGATCGTGGAGAAAAGATCTAACTTAGAACTCTATAAAATTCACAAAAAACCTGATATTGTCAAGTTTGTCAAATTACAGAGACTTAAATGGGCTGGTCATCTGGCTAGAATGAATGACGATCGTTGCTGCAAGAAAATCTTTCTGACAAAGCCCATGGAAAATAGACCTCGGGGCAGACCCCTGTTAAGATGGACTAGTGTCAAAAGAGACCTAAATATTTTAAAGGTCAAAATCTGGAAAACAGCTGCCAAAAGTATAGTGCATGGATTAAATTTCTGGAGAAGGCCAGGGCCCACCCAGGGCTGTCTAGCCTTTGAAGAAGAAGGTAAAATGGTAATTTACATAAATTAAAAAAATTGTATTGTACTAACTGGTGTTTTGAAAGCATGTTTTCGATTTTATTAAGCAAAAAATAAGGCTTTACTTACATACAGTTATACAAAAAAGTAATGGAGCAAAACAAACTTTCAAACATTTTTTTAAAAACAAAAATCAACTGTTTAATTTTAACAAAATGTTTTTCTTACATGTCGTATCTGATGATTAAACAAAATTTAAGCAGCCCCAAATAAATTTATTGACTTTTTGGGTATAAAACCACAGAAAAGATGATAAAAATCTTGAGAAAATTAGTTTATTAAAATATACATAACAAAACCAATAGAAATAGATATTACATATTCATATAAACTAATTTACAATCATTAATGCACTGTCGGTGGTTTCGCCTGATGTTTGATTCTGGAAGCTCTCTAAATATTACTGTACATAGTGTGGGCAATCACCATTTTGGAATAGTTTATAAAGAATGAATTATTTTAAAATTTTTTCAGAGACTAAGAAACAACTTAACTCGTAAAGCCATCGGTATTGTTCCTGGAAAAAGATAGAAAATAGTTCACAATTATTAGAATTCAACAATAGCATATAAGCAAATTTCTACAAAAATATTTTTTTATTATTCATCGCATATTAAAATACAATTCGAAATTTAATGTAGAAAAAAAACCAATTTCTTAAACATTTAAAATGTCTTATAATGAAAAAGACAATTCTTTCTTAGTTAAATTTAACAAATTTAATAGTCAAATTAGCAAATTTTTTTAAACATACGATAAAGTTAACAGATTTTATGCAAGATTCTATAATTCTAATACATTTTCAACAAAATAGAAAAAACTTTGCTATAACAATTCAAAATACAATCACTTTTCTAACAGGTGTTTTTATTTTAAATATAAGAGTAAGAACCACACACACACACACAAAAGCAATTGAAAAACTAATTTTATGCAATTTTTTTGGTTTTACTTTAAAATTGCATTATTATTAGTTTATTGATCTGAAATTTTATTTCAAGAGATTTATAGAAAATTTATAAAATATATCAAAGGTTTTATAGAATTACTTTTTCTTATTTTTGAAAATATGTTGTGTTTATTTTAATGACTTTTTGTAGGTTGCCTTATCTTTAAAAATATGTTCAAAAATCAGAGGGGAAATATAATTTTCTCAAAATCACCCTTTTTTTCTTTTTAAGTTGCACTTTATTGCATTAGAATAAGTAAAATAACATAGATTTGAGACTGAAAGTAGATATTTAATAGGATTAACATTATCTTTAAATATTCCAAATGATTTTGGCAGATAACAGCATAAAGCAGTGCTTTCCAACCTTTCTATCGCCACAGACTTGATAATTTTACCGCGGCCCGCTGAGGGTGAAAAGACGTTTACTGTATATATTTTAGAATTTTTTTTATTTAATAACTTTAATTATATTTTATATAAATATGCCTTCAGAATAAAATACAGTTACACCAAAAATGAATATAAAATAATTTAACTAGCAATTTAAAGGGATTTACATTACAACACAGTAAATTAAATGGAAATAACTTAATGTTCCTTTGACGGCTCGGTACCATTTGATGTATGGACCGATACCGGTCCGCGGCCCGGGGGTTGGGGACCACTGGCCTAAAGGCATCACATAAATTAATCTTTAAATTAAAAACAATGAATTGAAATTATCAACATCGGTACCAATACACTGAATATATAAAATTTTGATTTAAAAAAAATTTATGATTTTTTTTTTAAAAAAATTAAAGTTGCAAGTTTAACAACAGTTTTTATTTTTAACATTAGGAAAATAAAAACTTTCAAATGTTTTCGTCAAACGTGCTTCTCTTTAGATTTATCCAAAACGTGGAGATCTTAGACAAAAACATGATTTAAGGTATTCGAATACCCTAAAATTGTGAATTATGCTAAAAGTTGACAATTTTTATGACTTTATTTTATAGGCCATCTTATTAGCTTTATAAAAATACCAAGTTTATTATTTTCCTTTCACTAGAACAAAAAATACAAGTGTTTTAGTAAAAACAGATGTCATTACTTTAAACAAGATGTCATACTTGCAAGCGCGTTTTACTCGAAATGTGTGTGTTTTTTTAATACTCAAACAGGGCCAGAGCGATTGCTCAAAAAGTTTTGAAAATAATTAACTAAATTTTTTTGTGTATGTTCTGTATTATAGTAGAAGTGTTTTAACCTTCAGATTTATCAATCACTGTTTTATTACAAAATTTACAGCCCTTCATGCAAATATAATCACTGTTTTTTTTTCCAGCAATATCATATAATAACAAAGATAAAGTGCTCTAGTTTTTGGAAAAATTAAATATCTCTTATCCTGAAGGTCATTTCAAAAATGTACAACACAGCAACACATCATAATTGAAAAAATTTTCATAAACCTTTGGTAAAGAATGTGTTATTTTTTGTAAATTTTTATCAATTTTTTCCCATGTTTTAGTAATAAAAATTTCTTTTTCTCTTCTTAATTTTAACATTTTTTTTTCTTAAAATGTACTAAACAAATCTAAAAAACACAAAAAAATCCCCATATCTTCATTTTTTTTTAAAAAAAAAAAGTTGTCGCAAGTATAGTCGGATACCTTAAACAACCTCACGTTATTAAAGATTGAACTTGGGACTCCCCGTTCGGGTGACAGAGTTATTACTATCACTCGATCACAAAGACATCGATATAATATTCATCGATTTTTGCTGAAATACAGAGTAAACTTTTTTCATTAATAGCCACGTACATGTTAAGAAGTGTCAATCATTTAACACAGCCTGCAAGTTTTAATCTCAGTCAAATGAAGAAGTGGACAATCGAGTCCAAGCACTTTGTTATACACTGAGTATATGCATACATTAGATATACGTCGATATAATATTTAAATTCTAAGAAAACTGCTGCAAAAATGAATGGATGATTTATTTATCAATAAAGCTTACAGTTTAAATAATTATTAAAGTGTTATATAGGCATTACCACTGTGGGGATAAAAGCTGGCCTGTGATGCCTTACTGTTCTCACTGCTTCAATAACATCTGCTTGCCTCGTATCATGGATCTGAGCGGCCAGATAAGATGCTGCACAGTAGAAACCCGATGCCCTGCAACCATCACTTTAAGAAAAAGAATGCGTGTGTCTTATTCCACATATTTTACTAAAAAAACAATATTAAATATAATGTAGCTTAAAAATAGAAATCAGAACATTTTGCTTGTGAGAATTATACTTTGAAGTTTTTATTGCTCCCACTTTATCATCTTTCACAATCCGTTTTTTTTTTTTTTTTTTTTTTTTTTTTTTGCTATATTTTAATTCATCAGTATATTTTTAAAAGAGAAAAATGTAGAATATATATACTTAAAGCTACATAATTAATAAGCACACATTTTTCATTTTCACACATTATGTTTTTATGCGTATAAAATAGATCGTTTGTGTTAAAAGCTTGCTGAATATTTTTTTTTTGTAATATTACAACTTTTATATGAAACTTTAAAGCCTTTTTTTCTATTAAAGAAATATTTCTCCTAAAAATTTTGGTAACTGAGATGAAACGTCAAAAATTAATTTTTAAACCAATCAAATTATTTATTTTCTTAATTTACATGCAATCGGGATCCCAAAAAATTGCTATGAATATAATTAAATCACACATATATTAAAAATTATTGTCAGGAAATCATTTCCGTCTCTCTATCTCTCTCTCTCTATATATATAGTGGCCTTCCGAGTCTTCTGTTTAAAAACTTTGGTGTCCTTTCTAGTGAATTTGCAAAGATAAAACGGGTCAAGCAATTTCGATATTGCCCAGCATTGGAGTTGTCCTCCACTTCATTGTAAAATTTTCCCACGTATTCTTAAACCTGTAAAAGAACCAAATTGTTCCATTTGGTACTTAAGTAGTATATCGTCGACCAATTCCGCCAAAACAAAAGACGTCGCCATAGACCGCGATGTGCAGCCAAAAATGGAAACTGCTCCCACTCATGTTGGAATTCAGTAATAATAATGATGATAGCTTTTGGAGACATTTAGAGAGAGTTGTAACTAAAAAATACAAAACTTACTAGCAAGTGACAATAACAGGAGCTGGTCCACTCTTTTTCGTCCATTTATCCACTTTAGCAATTAACTGTACTATGGTATCTACTTGAGGAGGTACAAAGTCTTCTCTTCGCCATCCATGCAAATGGAATGTCTTTACTGTGCGTCTTTTCTATGAAGCAAAATAAATGAATACTGAAAGATATAAACAAGTTAAAATTGCAGTTATTTAAGTGACAGATACTTACGCCTTTGGGATTTTTAACACTGAATTTTCGAATGAGTACACCCCCGAAATATTCTGCCTCCGAAGCCAAATGTTGGATTTTAATACTGCCTTGATACACGCTGCCGGATGGAGGCCAAAATGCAGAACAAGTCTGAAAAAGAATATATAGAAAGATGATTATTTTTAACGAAAAATTAAAATTTACAATACAAAGTAAAGACAAACAACGATCATGGATATTTTATTTACAAAAAAAGTGTAATTTTGCACATGATATTAAATTTATTAGTCTAATCAAAACGTTATTTCTTTGCACAATTCAACATATGAACAAGTAGATCTAAGGGCAGTTAAAAAAGCAATTGCCTTAATTTCTTTTAGGAATTAATCAGATATGTTAAAAAAGTCAAAAGTTTTCAGAAATGATGTAAATTCATAATGTGTGATAATAAACTATGATAAAGTCAGCAACAAAAAAAAAACCACTTAAATATAACTATTAAACGAAAAGCTATTGTTACACAAGAATTTTTCATTATTTTTATAAGTTTCATTTTATATTAATTTTTATACTAATTCACATATAGAGTGATTATTTGTAGGCCTTAATCTGATATTGGTGTGCTACTTTTTCATGTGATTTTGAAATCGAGCAAAAGACCTGAGGTGGCCAATCTAATGTAATGTAGTCACCAGAACATGGTGAAATTTTATTTTTGGCGGGAAAGTCCGTAAAGTTCCTTTATCTAACTAGTACAAATAGGAAGGGTTAGTGAATACATCTAATCAAGCCATCGAGGTCTTAGCTCAAGCAGTGAACCGTCAGTGAAGCTAGCAGTTACTATTTCGTAGAATGGAACAAGACCGATAAAAGAGATATGGAAAAAAAATCCATGTATAAAACAGAACACTCTAATTTTATAGAAATTAGATTAAAAAATATTATTTTATAAAAATAGAGAAAATTTTTTGAATTTATGAATAAATTACACAAAGCCAACTCAAAAGAATTCACTCGGAGCAATGCAGACGTTTTTTATGCCGATCGATATTCATAGGCATAAATACCAATTGGCATTTTTCGCATATTCGAATAGGAATAAATCCAGATTCGAGAAATTGTGCGACTGTAGTAATCTTATGAAACTTCGCAAGATTTTTATTATACATAAAATTCCAATCCAGTTTTTCTGGAATCGTGAAAAGATAATTTACGTTGAAAAATTTCGGTAATAATATTAAAGAATGAATAAAAAAGAACCACATTGAAGGATTTGTGACAATGAAGAAAATTTTTGTTATAGGTGTACTTTGTCTCCCCCCCCCCGTCTTTTAACTTTATATCATGTGTACCAAATCCTTCTGAATGTGTGATGTTTTATGCTTAACTAATTAGAATTAAAATGTCTCTACATTTTTTAAAAATTAGTTTTATGTGTGTCTGCATGAGTTTAATGTATCTACATCATATCCTATTTCAAAACATTATTTCTATGCTGTTTAAAAATTTAGAAAATTTAAACTTCTGATTAACTGCAGGGCATAAATTTATCATCACGCGAAAGACATTAAAATTCAATTAACTCGATCGTCAATGCGAGGTTCGATTTTTTTTCATTGATGTTGCACTTTGAGCCTGCTTAAAAGCTATTAGAGAATTTAAATATCGGTCAGGTAACAAGAACGATATCTGAGCTGGCACCTCCTCTAGTAATCTCCACACTACGCCAACATGAGTATTTGGAGCCTTGACAGATGTAACGTGCATCAGCACTTCCTCTTCGAGGTTCTTCAGTGGCACCAAGAATCAAACTTATGACTCGAAAATGCCACCCACTCAATGGTGAGGGATAATATGAGTTGATCAATATAAAATTCAAATAACAAAATAACTGAATCAATACTTTTTTCTAAAGGCATCTCGTAATTTTTTTTATTTTATTAATTTTTGTAAAACTGCGATTTATATAGCTGTAATAAGAAATAATTATTCGAAAAAACAATGTTTTAGAGGAAGAAGTTATTTGCAACTTAAAGAAAAAAAAATCTTCAGTATTCCTGTACGTGAGGTTTTACAAACTTACAGTATGCAAATTATAAAAAGATTATTTTAATTTAAATCATTTTATCTTCATTCATCCAATATGATTTTGTCAGAAAATAATTATTTATTGCTTAGAAATATCATCTCTCTCTATGTATAAAAGTTTTTCATGATAATTAAAAATATTATTTATTTGTCTCACACACAAGAAAAATAATAAAAAGGTATGAAGTCCTGTTCAACATTATGGTTAGAAACTGACAATAAGGCCTCAATAGTCAGTTCAATCAATTACTTCAAGCTCAAAGATTAACACAACATTACATCATAAATGCGTATTTGAAAACTGAAAAAGTGTTTTTGCATTGTATGCGATCGAACCAGGCACAATTGAGACCAGAATATATACTACATAATACATGTAAATTACAGTTTTATAATTTGAGCAATGCGTATGAACAGGGGGTACCCACCCCTCCTTAGAATTTTTTAATAAATATCTTCTAATATTAATGAGAATTGGTTTTTAAAATCTTTTATATATCAAATAAAGTTCTTATAAATTTTCCTTTTATAATTCTTTCTTTCTTAATCTCTATTTCTAACTTGATTTACAATCCTACTTACTATTTTTTTAAATACTGGATTCCTTTCAAGGGAATCGAATTTATCTCAACAGCAATTTTAATGCTATATAAAAAGTTTCACGTCCTTTGATAATTTAAATTACTTTAAAAAAGCACTGTTGCCGTATATATAAATAACTTAATCTCTATAAATAAATTTTTAGAGTTGCTCTATTACGTAAAAAACCAAAGTATGCTAGGTTGTTGTATTGATATAGTTTAATAATATGTTTAAATTTAAATAAAACTGTGAAAGTTAATTTTTTTCACCCAGAAATTTGATTTTTTTAAAAGTTTTAATAGGAATGTTTTTTCTCTCAATGGAAATGGTGAAGTATCTTCGTTTTTCAATTCGTGAGAAATGTTTTATAAATGTATTCATTACTAAAAAAAGATGAAGAATTCTATAATAATAAAATTTTATAATATACCCAATGCATTTTTGCCAAATTTTAAGAAATGGAACCCATATCCAAAGCAAAAAATAGCCGATCCAATAGGGTTTTCTAAATAAGAACAGAATTTATGCAATTGACACTAAGAAATGTGCCTGTTAGTGTGTTACTGTAAACATATCACAAGTAACACTATATTATATTTTTATATTATTATTAATATACGATATCTATAAAAAAATCAAACAATTAAATTTCTGAAAAATATATTCTAAATTCCATTAAGTACGTGATTAAAATTTTTTAATTATATATAATTTTTCTTTAAAAAATAAGTTTATTTACAACTAAATTAAAACACATTTATCGGCTTAAGATACATAAGTTAACTCTAGAATCACTGGGATTTGAATTTAGTAACACAAAAAATACCTATAAATCAAGATATTTATTAAGTGCAACTGAATCACGTTATATATATATATATATATAAGAAAGCCCAATTTAAATTTAAATTATTATTCAAAAACACATCCTCTGTACAAAAAGAATATGGGTAATAAGCGAATTTTAAAACCTTAGTTTTTTATGAGCTAAACACAATGCACAATATTTGAAATTTGGTACTGTTGCCGACAGTGTTTGATTCCATTAAGAAAGTGGGAGTAAATATTATATAACAACGGCAAATAAAATTATAGAATAATTTTCTGTCATTGAGAAAATGAATAACAAAATAATATTGTGAAAATAATATTTCTAAAACAAGAATTCTAATAAATCATATGAAATTTATAGAAAAGTCACATATCCAAATATTGAAATTATTAAGCTTTGCAAATTTTATTCAGAATTTGAATCAACATTTAATGTCTATGCAAAAAGTAATAATATTATTCAGTAATAGTGATTTTAATGTTATTGAGTAAAGTAAAAATTTGAGTTGTAATTTTTTGCAGTAAAAATTTCACACTCTCGATCTAATGAAGCAAGAATCCAAGTCTAGATTTCGTGTCTTCAAGGGTAGGTTTTTGAGGAACATAGGTAAGATCTTCAGGATTCCAAACTGATGCATAATATTTCGGTCTAATATGTCCTCGATCTTTAAATAAAGGCCCTTTTCCACACTCAATGCCGGGTCTGGCTGCTTTTCTCATAGCATAAGTATCTATCCCACGGGCTTCACAATTCTCTATTTCCATCTGAGCATATTTTTGAAACATTTCTTCTTCGTTGTCGAGGCTGCGCATATGATTCATATAATCTTTCATAGCCTCTATTTCTTCATCTTTTTTATCAGCTCGTCGCTTGGCTATCTGATGCATCTGGATGTGTTGAGCTTCTCTTTCCAGTTGTCCATGATGTTGCATTTTATCCTCTTCAATTTTTTGCAATCGGTCAACCTTGTCAGCGATACTACGACCTTCTTGATATGAACTCAATCTATCCTCATACTTCTGCTTTACCTTCGCCTCTATATTTTGCTCATAAAACTTCTTAATCCCTTCTTCAGCTTCAGATTTTTCCAGTTGTTTCAAAACACTTTTTTCTCTGGCTCTTTCTTCAGCTTCAAGAACGGCTTTTTCCATGATAGCTGCTTCTCTTGCTCTTAAAAGAGCACCTTCATTAGTTAAAGCATTCGCTACGCGCTGTATTCTGTCATTCTTTTCTTTATGGAGTCGATCTGCTATTTTTTTGTGTTCAAGCATCATTTCGCGTTTGGCATCGTTGAAAAGTTGTGCTTTGACATCTTCGGCTTTTTCCAGCCGTTGATGGATATCAAATAACGCTTCTCTGTCCTCAACTTGCTGATCTAACGTTTCTTTGTATTTTTGGATTTTTTCTCTTGCATCTCGCATCTTTTGTTCCGATTTTGCAATATCTTGAGCATCTTCATCTTTGATTAAATATCCATTTCTAACATTTTCCCATCTTTCAATTTTCTTCTTCTCTTCTTTCTACAAAACACATGAAAGAGAAAAATTAATAAGCCAAAATTAGAGGAGGGAAATTTGAATACTATTTCTTCCCATTAAAGTGGTAAAAGACATAAGTCTATGAAAGACGATAATGTATGAACCAGACAAATAAATAAGCTAAAAATAGAGGAGGTAAATTGGAAAACTGTTTTTTCAACATTTAATCAAAATCTATGAAAGGCAATCGATACTTTTTGCAAGTTATCATTGCAGATTTTAAAGATCACAGAGAACTTTAAAAAAAGTTCTGAGTTAATATTTTTTATAAATCTACTATTTTTAATTAATTTTTATGAAAACACGATATTAGCTTTCACGAAATGACTTGTTCTTACGATTTTAATTCATTATTTTATATGATAACTGTATCATATAAAATAATGTGTATAATACGAGTAAATATATTAACTGAAATTGAACACCTTCTACAAAACTCTTTAACGTATTAATTCATTCATATCAAGGAATAATATGCTTATTATGGTTCCTTTTAATATTTTCGTATTCTGTGTTAAAAATTAAAATTATATTTGCCTTTGAAATTATTTTCAAAGAAGAGAGAAAGATTATGCATATAAAAATTAACAGGAGATTCTACAATTTCATTATAAAATAATTATTATTGAAATAAGGAACATTATATTTATTAGTTTGTCCAATGATTTACACATTTTGCAATTAAAACAGTTTAACAAGCAAAAAGGATCAATTTTAAAGAGATGAATTTAGTTATTTCATTCACTTTCCTTTATTACATTTCAGATAGAGTAAAACAATTTATGTAGAGATCCAACAGTTGAAATCTTATATTTAATAAATAATATTTATCATATCTCAGTTGAAACAGTAAGATACTTATTTTTTTATAAAATATTTAATAATTCTTTAATGAAATAATAAAAAACCTGCACAAACCTCATTTCGCTGCTTCCATAAATTCTCAGCATTCTGTTTCTTGTTTTGTTGCTTTACCATCTCCTCCTCATTTTTTTCACTCTGATACTGGTCCATATCTCTCAGAACCTTAAGTAGAAATTCGTTATTGTATTTCGTTTCATAATCTCGGTGCGTTGCTTGAGAGGCTATTTGGTCATCTCGTCCCTTCATCGTTTCGGCAAATTTCTTTGCAGCATTGAAATACTTCACGCGATCGGTCTGTTCAAATAAACGCTTGTAAGCATCGTCTAGAACACGATTCTTCTTTGCTTCTATTCTAGCCTCCCGATCCAATTCTATTTTGGCAAATTTGGTTCCAAGTTCAAACTGTTTCTTTTTAATTTCACTACCAGGTTCTTTTCTTTTGGAAAGAGAGGCCCTCAGTTCCTTGTTAGCTTGCACTTTTCTTTTGTGCTTTTCTGCGGCTTCTTTTTGCTTTGCTTCTTCTTTTTGCGAGCTTTCAGCATGACTGATTATATTATCGAGTTCTTCTTTAGACAAAAGTAAGATTTTCTTTGATTCCTTCTGTGGATATCTCTTTTTGAAAGGATCGTTTTCCATATTTCTAAGCGTGATGATGATTTTTAATTTGCTGTGATTTTACTTATTTTCTGTAGTTTTTTGATGATTATTTTTATAGATGTTTGGATATCATTCACACAGATGCGGATTTGTGGAAAAGTAAGCCAGTATAAAATATTTATTTATATTAAACTTTATTATATATCGTATTTTTTTTTTAAAAAAATCGAGGCTTCATAAACTTTACTTCCGTTGAATCTTTTAAAATTTATTTATTGAATAATTTCTAGTAGCATGGAGACAATTCGAGATCCACCCCAATACCGTACCTAAATTTATAAATGAAATAAAAAAAATGAGACACAAAGTCATATAGATTATACAATTTAATAGTTTTTTGTAAAACAAAGATTTAAACTGTTCAAATGAAAAATAATCTTAACTTTCCGTCCCATACTGTATTTGCTTAAAAAAACTAACGAACTTACAATGTAATTATGGGTATTTTTAATCTAAATTATTTGAGACAGTTGTAAATGTATCAGACCAAATGAATTTTTAATATTGAAATATTACTAATACAACTGATTTTCATATAAATTTACGAGCCCAATTCCCTATCGTTGAAACTGGATTGATATTTGTAGAGTCAGGCATGTATAGATTTTTAAACAGCATTTTCAGTAAGAATTTCCGATATTTTTATTTATGTGGCAACGCATAGGAAACTAAACGAAAACATGGCGATATCAATAACCTTTCGAAAATAACTTTATGCCTGGAAATAATCAGCCAAAATATAAAACAGAGTTTAAGTATCGTAGAATTTTGTCTAAAAAATAACGGTGGACCAATCCCCATTGTACCACTGTTCAAACTCATTATTCAAATTGTAAAATTACAATTACATGTAGTAATGTAATTTACATGTGTTATATCTTTTTAAATTGCAATACATTGTTCCGTTTTACTATTTTTGCATGTTCATGCAAAGCCTCATTATCATCATAAGTTTTCCAAGCACGCATGCAATATGTAATAAATAAATTTTTTACATCATCACGAAAAACTTTTTTATGTATAGAAAGAAAAAAAAAGGTTAATGTATTATCTTCAAATAAACACCATTCTTTTTTAACCTAATTTTTCCAATTTTTTAAAAATTCTGAAAAGTTTTAGATTTTAGAACTTAGAGAAATTATCTTGTACTTATGAAAAATACTTTGAAAAAACGTAATTAAGTTTCAAATTTGATAAGATTAACAACAAAACTCAAAATCTTAGAATATTATCAACAAATTTAACAGAAAACACAGCACTATGAGTTTAATAAGCATAATATTTTATAAAAAAGAATAATTCAGTTCATTTTTTTGTCAAATTTCATACTATTTATTTAAGCTTATTCTTTAACACATTCAAAAAAGAAATTTTTCAATATGCCACTATACTTCATTTTTTGAAATGTGATAAATTATTTACAACTCAAATTTTTTTAAATAATTTGCGAAATTCCGATTGCATTATCACCATTTAATAGTTTTTCATCTGCATTCGTAAGTGTGACAATGATAATTATTAAAAAATTTAACACAAATAATAATCCATAAAAAATAAAGGCATCCAACAAAAAAAAATATGAGAAAAAAATCAATTTAGACTGGGACATTATAAATGCACACTCGCATAAAAAAATAAAAAGACAGAACATATAATAGAAGTCTTAATGAAAGCTGAAATAACAATGAAAGTATAGCTCAAGTTGATATAGCTTTGATAATACTATTCATGTAAAAACTGTACATATTTTGCATATAATTCACATCTCTAGAAATTAAGACAATAAACAAAAGAAAAGCATGTTTTCCCCCTCAACAATTGTAATTTTTTATTAAAAATCATTAAAATAGTATCAAAAATAAAATTGAATAAAAATTTGAGCATTATACATAATAGTGGAACTCACACCAAAAGTGCACAGAGGAATCCATTTGGGTAATCTAATATCGTAAACACTATTGTAGTGTGTTTTCATATGTAATTTGAATTCGAAAAGAATTAGATCATTGATTGCAAGGACATAAGCTTCTGTCTGATTAATAAATAATAATTATTATTGTTTATTGTGTTTTTCACAAACTTTTTTGATTGCAATTAACATTAAAACTTAATATAGATTACTTCACGGTTAAAATTATAATAATTTAATTTTAATTAATTATATTCTCATTCTTCTATATTATATTCATTATGATGCTTGTAACTTTTGATAATATTGATTTTATAAATGGATTTACTTAATTAAACCTGCATGAAGTATAAGTTTAAGGAAAATTAGTAAATCGTAAATAACGGAGGTTTATTACATTTTAAATCAAAATTTCATTAGAATTTAATTTATTCATTTTATAATTCTCAAATGCCGATCTAATAAAAGAAATTGTTCACTATTCAAAACTTAATTCCAAGACTATTGAGAATATGAATTTTTATCGAACTTACTTTCCAACTCAATATTACAATGATTATTAACGTCTCCCTTCGAAGCAACACAAGGGATATCAGCAACGAACCTCATTTTTTTCATAAAATAAGGAAAATTACATCTGGAATGGCACTCAACTAACTCTCCATGCTTCTTTATATTGCCAGCTTGATAACTTTTCGATAGATTTAATATGCATTATACCCGCTATATGACGGGATTTTAATGTCATCAGTTCGCGAATCCAGTATTCGATAGAAAAAACAGCATCCATGAGTTCGTCACTGCGACTGCTAACGTACCATGAACGCACAATATTGTATGCATTTCTTCCATACTAAAGACGCGTTTTTATGCAAATTACAATACTTTACAAACAAATAATTCATGTTCTTTGTTTATTCCCAATATTACTAGTAAATGGATATGCAACATGAAGAGCTGGCGCAATCAATACTTTAACCATCGCAGAATCGGAATAACCTCGCCAAGCCATTTTAAACCATTGCGCAAATACATTTTTTTATTCATACCATAATTTTCATCAATACACTTATTGATTCATTTCTTTTTTCATCCTAATATCTTAATATATATTTTTCAGAAAATTGAACAACAAATACATTATAAAAAAAGAATACACATTTCTTTAATATAGGTTTTGGGGCAGTCTAACATATGTACCATATAGTTTCATTATTTTTATTAATTAAATGGAAAAGCATACAAGCTTTGAAATTTGATCTATGCCGCCCAAAATGTATTCCTTTATATGAAAAGAGATAAACATACAATTTAATTAAATAGATAATAAAACTTTTTTTCAATACATTTGTGCAGAAATTACAAATACTTGTTAAAAATAGGCAATATTTATATAATTAAAATACAAATATAATAATGAAATTTTACCAAAATGAATTCGTTAAAACAAGACGCGCTAAGCTCAGACCATTAAAGAGCTACCGCTTTCGGAACAAGACTCTTTATATACTCACCTTAATAAAAAAAAATACCTCCCATTTATGGCTTTAAGACATGGAGGCATCATGTCATAACTTTTACGAAATGGATGCCATAAAAAGTTCCAAATATCATGCTTAATTGTATTTATGATACAAATAAAATGAAAGATTTAGTCAGATGTTTGATCGAAACAATGAACGAAATGGCAGAAAGAGTCAATAGTAACCATAGCAACGAAGAAACACGAAACAGCTTTTGAGGCTTGGTAAAATGACTTACATAATACTGGGAAGAAACGAAGTTGCGTGAATAAGATTATTTTACTGGAAAGACGCAAAAAAATTTTTTTTTCCTTATTCGTTTTAAAATGTCGCTTTTTATCTGGAATTTTAGCAAGGTTCATCAGCAAAAGGTTCAGATCAAAAGGCCAATTATTGATTCTCATATTGACAAAGCAACGACTGCTATTGTAATTTTTTTATTCACTTGTCATGAGACTTTTGCAGATAGATTTTCACACTAGGTCAGCTTTCACCAGTTTTATATCTCATAAATTACACTCATTTTTTAAATTTTTATTTCAACAATAACTTCATATGTTGAATAATAATTTATTTCCCATAGTTCAGATATTTCATTGGAACATACCTGTTATACCGTCAATCAATATCGTCATATCAAAAGAAATCGCCTAATGTGCAATATGCAGCCAATAATGGAAAACCGTTCCCCTGCATATGCGAACCCAATTATTAAAATGATCGTATTTGGCGAAATTTTTTGAACTGATGACGTCTCTTGATCTGGAAAAACTGATAACGTTATAATGCGTAGTTCAATTCCTTGAAAAAGAAAGAAGTATGCAGTAATTCCTCGACTTACGCAACCGGACTTAAGCGATTTTCAAATCTCGTCGATTCGTGTCTTTTTCCCCCACAGAAACTCATGCAGAATGAAAGCCAGAGCCTGGTGAAATTGATAAATTGATTGAAGGAAGTGTCGACTCTTCCTTCAATCAATTTATCAATTGCCAGGCAAATAAATTTAGAAGTGGATAGTGATGACGTTCAAGAATTGCTGGATTCCCACGATCATTAGCTGACAATTGATGAACTCACAGAAATTCATGGGCAATCAAAGCATTGAAGAATTTGAGTCTTTAGATAGTTTAATCAGAAGATTGAATGACGGTTGGAAATTTAACAGGCCTTCAAGTGGCGCTTTTTATCCTGTAGGACAGAACCCGGGACCTTTGGATCCGAAACCGAGTAACTTAATAACTACACCAAAATGATCACCATGGTATGGAGGTTGTTACTGGCTTATATAGATTATATCACTACACACTCCTCTACTAGAGAGTTGTTAGGCGAACGAACGATATAGTTGTTAATGGGAGCAGTCAGTTTTTTTTGTGTGTTGGATAAGTTGCGTCATGTTTATCTGACGAATTTTTTTCCCTGTATTGCTCTTTTTTTGCGGGTAGATGACGCAATGACAGATCAGTTTAGAGAGAGGTTTTGCTTTTCTCACTTAAGGCTCCCGGCGACACGCCACCACGAAAACCCGAGTGTAATGTTAATCCTATGGAGTTTCTTATAATTCAATTTACGTCTAAGGTATTGCTTTTAACTGTATGAAACAAAATGCATCCTAAAGATTAAAAAAAAATTAATTTTTCTCTTGATTTCGATTTTTTTAAAAAAAATTCTAAATATTTTTAAATATTTATTAAAAGCTTGAAAATTTACATTTAGTGCGTTGAAACGATCATAAAAATATTTTCAATTATCGGATAAAAAAAGTTTTTCAGTGGAAATCCTTTATTTTTTATGCTCTTTCAAACGCATATACTTTAAAAAATTTTAACTAATTTATTTGCGAGTAATTAAATAAGTCAGCATTGCATATTTGGAATGAGGGGAAAGTAAACTTGTAACTCCGCCTTCTTGCGGAAGGATACATGAAATTTTCCCTGCGTTCCCTTGGTGAAAGGGGGTAATTTATGACTCTTCGGTGGATTGTGTAACAGAGATGTCCCCCCCCCCCTCAAAATGGGTCTTGTTTTCTAAGAATCTATAGGCATTCAAGATACTATTTACAATTACATCATTCTTAGGAAAGTTTGAGTCTGTGCTTGAAAATAACTACAAATACGTTTTGTACAAAAAGCTATGCTCTGTTTTTTATTCCACCTTTCTTAAAATTATTTATATATACTAAATAAGTTATATTTATTAATAATTAAAATGAACAATTAATATTTATTAAATGCATTTGAATCGTCAGGATAAAGTGAATCAGATTTCGCATTCTTTTCTTACATATCTCCAAAATTGAAATTCCTGTGTTTTTTTCCAAGTTAAAGTTATTTGAATATCAGCTGTTTTAAAACTTATTTTGCACAGTTTATTTCAGTTATTAAATAAAATGGATCATCGTCGCAGCTTCAAAAAAAGATTATTTCTTTCGGCTAAACGAAAAAAGAATATAGGACAGAATTTCAGGAATTGGAAAGAAAAGTGTGTATTTCTTTTTTTCTAAATTCTTGTTCCGCTGTTCATTTCAAATATTGTGAAAGTTTCCACATACTAAATGGATTTATTGATCATCGCATTTTAAATAAGATTCAAATATTCCGAAGATAAAATACCATTGATTTAAAATAAATCAGAAAGTTTTCCATAATTTTAAGAATATTTTTAGTAACATTAATAGTTTCTTCTTAAAACATATAAATTTCAATTAATTTATTTACTATTGCTACTGATGTTTTTATTCCGTTTTTATTTCCTTCACTGAAAATTCAACTTAGAAATAACATTGCAGAATTTTTTTTTTTTAAATTTCTGTCTGGAAAGCAGTATCTACATTTTGCATTTTCATTTATACATGTGTTTCATATATTATTCAAGATAACTCATCATTGCTTTTTTTTTTTCAAAATGAATTCTAAGTTAATGCGCTATGAAGAATGCACTGCAAGTACAAATACAGGCAAATAGTTCCACAATTTTAAAGTTCAAGCCCAGCACCACTAAAGACCCACCGTGTAGGGGCGCGATGCACGTTAAATCTGTCGAGAGCTCAAACGTCCTTCCTTTGGTGTGGTGTGGTAGTTAGGAGATGAGGTGCTATCTCAGGTGTCATCCCCGTCACTTGACCATGGTTCAAAATTACGAGGTCCGTTACCAAAAGCTCTCGTGTAGCTGAACAGTGTGACGTTAATATTCACTCATTCACTCCACAATTTGAATGTTTGACATCTGAGGAATTATAGAGATTTTCCCCAAAAATCCCGGGAAATTCTGATTGGAATGGGTTGTACGAAAACACTTTCTAGTTCTAGGGGTTCTACGAAAACACTTT
Organism: Trichonephila clavata; assembly: GCA_019973975.1. NCBI lineage: Eukaryota > Metazoa > Arthropoda > Arachnida > Araneae > Nephilidae > Trichonephila > Trichonephila clavata. The sequence continues at coordinate 124,305 of BMAO01010412.1, forward strand.
CTAGTTCTAGGGGTTCCACAAAAACACTTTCAAGTTCAAAGGGTTCCTTGAGTTGAAAAAGTTTGAAGACCACTGCTCTAGAGTCATATATGTTATTTGCGACAGACTTCGTAATTCTAAGCCAAGGGTGGCCAACCCGCGGCCTTGAATAATTTTGCGGCCCTCGAGATTCATTACAAAATATGATTATTTTGTACAATATTTTTGTTTTTAATGTAGTGTTTTGTAACAAATCTACTTCATAACTGTTTCTATTTTATTATCTTTCTTTTATTTTAATACATTCTTAGAAGTGTGCGGTATTGCAGCGCAGCATCACACTCGATTCCTGTAACTGCATCGCGCTGCCTATTGCTAGAATTAGACATATTTGATCCTTGCATTATTATTATAAATTATCTATGCTTGTATAGATGAAAAATAATGAAATCAATAATAATTCATTCCGTTTTAAATTTTCATTCCAATAAATGTTTGTGATGGGTCTAAATATAATATAAAGATATATAATTTTTGTTTGCAGCCCGCAGGATTATAATGTTTTTTCCGAAGTGGCCCGCAAGGTCATTTGAGTTGGCCATCCCTCTTCTAAGCCAAGATCGGATAGCCAGAATGACATTTGAGTTTACAGTTTCTTTGTATTCTTCATGACCTTTTTTGAACTTGGGAATCTCGCGTCTTTAGTCATTGTGGTATATAATCCTCCACGGTTTTAAAAGCTGATTTAAATTATTTTTATTTTTTTTAAAATATATTGCTGGTTTCTGTTTGTGATATTAAAAATATAACATTAGTGTGATAAATAAGAAAAATATTTAGTATGATTAGTGAAAAAAGTTAATTGAAATTAAAATCTAGAATACAATAACTTTAAAACGATTTTGTGATTTACCGAGACGAGTAAATCCATAGCAGAATGTATGCGA